>WNNJ02002706.1:0-314031 GCA_012934845.2 Pomphorhynchus laevis
AATAATATAATAATATATATATCTCTTACGGAGCAAGAGACACAGTATTCCATGCAGCAGAGTCAGCAGGTTTACATGTTGAGCGTGAAGTTTTGAACCTTGTCAGTGGTTTAAGAGAACGGCCAGCTGATATCCTCCTGCACGGCGACCCACCCGAAGCAATTGACTTCGCTGTTACAAACCCTCAGCAGTCATCATACTTGAATAAATCAAGCACGGAGGCTACTTACGCCGCGGAAGAGTACGCAATCCGCGTTAAAGAACGAAAATACCGACAAAGCATGGAGGAAAATGGTTACATTTCCCCCTGCAGTTGTCAAGAACTATGGGGGATGGAACGTTGGCGGACTACGTCTTATCCGTAAAATAGCGCTATACCATGCTGCTAGTCGAAACATCCCTTATTCACGGGTAGCTGAGGAATTATTTCAGCGAATATCGATCGCGCTATGAGAGGGAATGCCAAGGCTCTCCTAAAGAGCCTCCCCGATGACGACAACGGCTGGAATGGAGTGTCTATTGATCGCAGTGAGGATCATCAATATCGACTTAATACACTGCTCCCTCAATATTCATTATTGACGGATCCAACCAACAAATATTGCTGCAACAGTGAAATGAACAGAATTGCAGTAGTGAGTAACTAGAAATTTTAAATCTAGTTGGAATGGAGGTACACGCCGTTACCGATAATTTCGGAAATTTTGGAATTCCGTGTGTTGTGCGAGCGAGTGACGAGCGCTGTCTGGTAAGTATTTGGATAAAATCGACGAATACTTGTGGTTTGACTCACAAAAGCCGGGAACGTTCGACAACGTGACAGCATACAGAGACCAAAGCGGATATCCAAAAAAAAAGATTTTTTCGCTCAGTACAAAATATCTGTGAAAAAGATATGTATACAAACGGAGAAACCAAGTTTCTTTCTTAACGCCATCACGCGATCACTCTTCTGCCTCCCTCGATATGTTTGTGCTTCATGTCCAAAAGCAACATGTCGGCAACGATAACCGAAGATGTAGTCGACAACAAGGTAAATCTATCGACAAGCAACAATCTGATATGATGCGGATAAGATTAGTCGAAACAAGAAAACTCAAAGAAAATTCGATGTTGCCATCATGGCCCGCCTGGGAAACATGTTCTTTCAACGAATTTATCTGGCACTTGAGCCGAATAAAATATAGTTCTTCGTCCTATGAAAAGTGCAACCCCGAAGGACCAGCTATAAAGGGCTCGAAACTTCCAACTCTGGCGTCAGTAAACAGCACAAAACAATCCAGCAACGAGCAACAGCGACCGCGAGAGATCGTGACGGGCAGGTTAGCAAACTTATCGGACACGGATACAATCGAGAAATTCGAAAATGTCGAACAATGCTAGTTACAGATGGAGAAAGCGAATGGGTCGATGTCGCGACCATTAATTGGCCCAATTTATTCTTCACAACGTCGGAGAGCAGCTTTTTCGAAAACAGTGCTGAAGATTCAAACATGGGTTCTTTACACGAGGATCTAAGCAGTGAAGATAATTCCTAGTCTGTGAATGTTTGTGGCGTTCCTGTAGGTGCCGAGCGTTGTCTACAGCAAGGAGATAACCGCGATAGGCTTGGTGAGGCGGGCACTCCTCTGAATATGAAGTCTCGTGAATACGAAGAATTTTCAGACAACGAGAGCATCTCTTGCGCTACCCGTATAGACGACGGACTGTATGACGATTTACGCTGACATAATGGTAATTTTATTCTTTTTGTAACTATTTATATCACATATTAATATTTAATATATTTAAATGATCATGTGATGGAAATACAATTAAATCTATAGTGACAGAAATGGCAGACAGACCAAAGTAGGTCTATGCATAATATGTTGCATGATTAAATACAAAAATAAGCATTATATTGTAATATGATGGATATATTATAATATATTAAAAATATATTGTAATATATTGTGCATTATATTATAATATATTATATTATTATATGTTATTTTAATATAATGATATACATTATATTAAATAATTAATATCAAAAATAAGAATTATATTTAATCTGGCATTCACGTTATAAATGACCAGATTATATTCATGGCCATTATATTGGCCATTATATTATATAGATTATATATAATCTTTAAATAGATTATTATACAATATCTTCATATTTAATATATTTAATCTCTACATAATAATTAAATATTAATATAATATTATATAATATCTCTATATTTACGATTTCTTAAATCTTTTCTATATAATATTTGACTTATAATATATATATATATATATATATATATATATCAATTATAAAAATAGAAGTATATGACATGAATTTGAAAACAAATATTTATAAATGCATATCACGTTTTCGATTTTGTATTTTTGTACATTATATTAATAAATTTATTAATTTAAATTTATTAAAATAAATGCAAAGCACCTTTATCTATGCACACTTATTCGAATTTATTACGCTTAATGTCTAGGGAATGAAATAACCCTGATAAAACAATTTAAATAACATATGATTGTAATCATATGGATGCGTAATAAGTCATCGTTTATTATTAAAATAGGTTAAATTGAAAATAATACTAATGGAACAATTAAAATAATATATGATTGAAATTCTTACACAGTTTTATTAGCAATATTTTATTGAGTGCTTAATAAGTCATCGTTTCTTATACTAAAAAAATGAAATTAAAATTTAATATTATATTTTTATAATAAAATGATAATAAAAATGAAAAATATTAAATATTAGATAAAAGCCATAAAGCCATGATAATATTTTGATTTTTATAATATTTTTATAAAAGCTATAAATAAAAAACAAATTATCCCGACTTATTGGGTTGTGAATAGAATCAACTGTGGTTTGTGTGACAGGTATTTTCTCTTTAATATTTCGTCAAACATAGTTGATAAACAGATTCTCATTATTCTGTTGATTTTAAACTTTATCATCTCTTATTTCGATGACATTTAAGTTCGAGAAACCTTCTTCACACATAGAATTGTTCATACACAAGAATTGATAAAATCTTTTGATGGATAGTCCTATTGCATAAAAATCTATAACGTGGCGATAAGTAGTGTCAAATGTTTTATTTTTAGAGAACGATCAGTAGAAAGGGATATAAGGTCTTCAAACAATTTATTAGTGCGACATTGATTTTAATTACTGATAAACGGAGATATTTTTTAATTTTATAGTCAAATTTTCAATTGCAAATATTTTTCCTATTTTTTATAATTTTTCTTATAATTTCTTATAATGGGGAAGTATAAATCAACAAGATATTTAATATTTTTATTAAAATATTAAATTTATAACATATAAGTCAACAAAAAATTCAGCAAAATTTTTATGATTAATAATAGATAATATACTCTGTCATAGAATAAGATACATGATAATCAAATTTCATCATAGGAAATGCGTAATTAGCATGAATTTGGCCTCGCTGCTATATTGGGTCGATAAATTGGTAACGAAACCTGATAGCATAGCAGTTAATCCCGATAACTTCTAATCCTTATTCTTATACATCGTATATTTTTATTAGTCAATTCATAAAAATTGACTTTTATTTTAAATTTTAAGTTGATGTAAATTATAAAATCTTATAACAATTATTTATTATTTATAAATATTTATAATTCTTTTATTATTTTAATTTTAAAAATATAATATTTAATTATATTAAATTATAATGTTTTAATTTTAAATATACATTGTACGAGAATAATATCCTAGATAATCAAATTTTAACTTTGGAAATACGTCATTTGAATTTATTTGGCCCCACTGATATGTTGGGTCGAGGAATAGATGCTGAAAACTGATAACATAGCAGTCACTTCTGATGACCTATAATCCTTATTCTGATACATCACCTGTTATTTATTAGTCAATTCGTAAAAAATAACTTTTATTTTTAATAATTTTAAATTTCGACTTGATTTATAATTGTTTTATTATATTTATTTTTTAAAAATATAATATTTAATTACATTAGATTATCATGTTTTAATTTTAAATATACATTGTACGAGAATAATATCCTAGATAATCAAATTTTAACTTTGGAAATACGTCATTTGAATGTATTTGGCCCCACTTATATGCTGGGTCGAGGAATAGATGCTGAAAACTGATAACATAGCAGTTACTTCTGATGATCTCTAATCCTTATTCTGATACATCACCTGTTATTTATTAGTCAATTCGTAAAAAAATAACTTTTATTTTAAATTTTAATTTTTAATTTTAAGTTGATATAAATATAAATTGTATAAAATCTTATATAATTATTTATTATTTATCTTTATTTATGAATTTTATATAATATAAATAAGTAGTATTCTATACTTATATAATGTTTTATAATTATTTATCATATTTAATTATTTATTATTTTATTATTTTATTTAAATCAAAAATATTGATTAAATATCATTGGTTTTTATTTAATTTATATTTATTGAAAAAATATTTTTTGATAAATAAAATAAATTTATCATGTATCAAATAAAAACATTTATGAAAAACATTTAATTTATCAAATAAATATTTATTAAATTTTAAATATTTTTATTTTATTTTTAAAATAAATTTAAATTTATTTTATTTATAAAATACATAGACTCTATTATCAGATCTGATTATTACACCAATTATTACCGCATTCAGTTTCGAAAAGATTTAATTACAAGCAATTAGTTTTATATTATTTATATTTATTTAAATATTTATTGTGTAGACGAATAAATATTTTATTTTTTAAACAAAAAATGTTTCAAATGTTCTCTAATTGCTGTTTTAACCTCTGAAAAGTCGGTTATTCTACAGTATTTTTAAATGATAATGCTAAATCAAAATTTAATAATTAAAAAATAAATAATAATAAATAATTTTATAATTTTATATAAGATTTCATATAACTATAAAGTTAAAATTTAAAATTGAAATTTTAAATTAAAGTCATTTTTATGAATTGACTAATTTATATAAATCAGAATATTATTAAATATTATTATATTAAACTTATCAGAATAAGGATAATAAGTCACCAGGATGAACTGCTATGTAATCAGGTTTCGGCTCTTATTCCTTGATTGAACGTAGCAGCTGAGATAAATACATGCTAATGACGTATTTCCTTATTCGAATACAAAGTATAGAATTTATTATCCATCTATAAAAATGTGCCACTAATGATTTTAAATTTATTTTTAATATTATTGTGTTGATTTATATATTTTACTATTTTCTGTTTGATGGTATTTAATATAAATTATTTAAATGATTTTGAAGAAAGCCAATATCGTTACAAATTGTTGCAATTCTTTAAATTTCATTATTTAATGTATTATATTTTATATTATATGGTATGCATAAATGCTCATGCAAAAATATGTTTCTTATAAATTTAAATATGTCATCTTTACGATATAAATTAATAGTAGTTTTAGACTTTCGTGCAAATCATCGGAAAATAATAATGTTGTATCAACATTAAATAACAACAGATTCATCAAAAAATTTCTATTTTATCAGAAAAGGAATTAGTGGTAATCAGGATGATCTGCTATTTTATCAGTTTTCGGATGCTATTTTAAATAATCACCAATGACAAAATGTCTACTTCATTAAAAATGACTAATTTATTTTAGTCAATAAATTTTAAATTACATAATATATTTTCTCCAAACTAGATTATAATTTCAGGGAACCATAATAGTCATTGCGAATTATGGCGACCGAATTGATATTCCACTTTTACAATTTTAGAAAACAAAGTTATATCTTGACGCTCAACATTTCTTGATCATAATTCAAAAGATAAAAATATAGAAACTGTTATTTTAATAGAAATGAAATTTTAATGACGTTATGGAGAATGATGAGGTATTTCAATGATCTTCAGTATTGGATTATACCAAATTTCGTTTTTCGCTACAAAAGAATGAGAAAGTCGACACATTGTGCCAAGTCAAATTAGAAATATACGTGTATTTATTCAAGACAAAGATTTTCTGCATTTAAAATAAAAATCAATTTTTATGAATTGACTAATAAACAATATGCGATGAATCAGGTAATTATTTTCTATAGAAAATATACGCCGATTATTTTTCTTATCCAAATAAATTAAAATATATATTAAATTTAATATATTATTATATAATATATTAATTATATTATAGAATATATTATTATTTAATATATTAAATAAATAGGGCTGATAAATTCAAGGAGAAAATAAATTAAGAATAAACAATAAAAAATAAATTCATAAAAATAAATGTCATTGTTTATAAAATCATAGATATATTTTGTTTGATATCGTGTTCAATAAACGAATTCCTAATTGATTCAAATAAAATCTTGTCTAAATATAAACAAAAATATTAAATTTAATAATTTATTATATAATCCTATTCACTAACCAGTATATAATGCTGTGTGATTTGATTGCCGTTGAAATAGCTATCTTTTAGGTAATATATGCTGGCATTTGTTAAGCTTGGCGCCATAATTATATTTTGTGTTGATAATTGAAATAAATATAAATTTAAATCAATTGAATAAGCTAGCTGCTGAACGAAAATTTGATCATTGTATAATCAGTTGTGAATTAAGAAATAAGCACATGTTTAGTAACTGTTGTGTACCCTGTCCGGTAACATGTTGTTGGATTTGTGGTCAACCGATTGTAATAACACCTTGTGATATGGTATGTTCACAGACAACCACGCCGTTGTGTATGCAGAGTAACGTCCACTCAGTACAGCCAGCAGTGCATTGCTGTTGCTGTGTTTGCACATCAGCTGCCAACGCCCAACAACAGCAATCACCTAGTCAAACAACAGCCGGGACGAAACCTCCGGAAAAATCGGATCACGCTGTTCCTGAAATGCAAGCGACTCCACCAGTTCATGTAAGCAATTTAGAATCGTCTCCAGCAAAGGATATTTTACATCCCACTCCTCCTATTTCTCATAAATCTATGTCGAATACGAGTATGACCTCTGTTGATACCGCAAACCTATCAGACGATAGCCGTAAGCATCATAGTGAAAAACATCTAAAAGAAAAACGAGAAAAACGCGATAAAGGGAGTGATGGTGGCAAGTCGTCAGCAGATAGCAAGTCGAAGAAGTCGAAATCAAAGAAAAAGAAGAAAAAACATTAGGAATTACTAATTTTCGTTTGATAGTTCAAAGGTCTTTTCTATTTTTTTTGCCTAAAAAAGATTGTAACTGTGATGTTTTAACATAAAAATAATAAAAAAAACATTTAAAAATTTAACGGAAAAGTGAAATGGTATTAAATGGTTATTAAAATGTTTCAATTATTGAATATCTTTTAGAATAAAGAACCAGTTGAACCTTCATGCGAGAAGACATCCCATTATTTTTGGAGTACCAGCGACCTTATCGGTGTTGGATCGACCGCCGATGTCTACCGTGCATATAGAATTGTGAAGGGAATCAATGTATTTTTCTAGAATTGATTTTTAATTCTATAGAGCGATGGAGAAATCGTTGCTGTAAAGTCGTTTCACACGGCTATTGACAAATACACCCATGGAGGCGGCGAACAACTTGAAGCCAGTTTAAAAGAATTGGTTACTTTACAACAACTAAATCATCGAAATGTGATCAAATTGCTTGACGTTGATTCAACGGTGACTTACGCTTTGATCATTAACTATAGAATCAATTAATATTAAAAATTATTTTATTTACTATTTAATAAAATAAATATTTTAAAAAATAATTATTTTATACAGTAAAAATTATGAAGGTTATTTTACTTTGCATTGCGCCTAACGGCTTGTAGCACTTATAATAATTAAAATATGAAATAAATATGAAACATATTTAAATTCAAGTATTCATGTTGTAACAATTTTAATTTACTAAAGTTTATTAAAGTTACATATTTTAATTCAAGTATTCATGTTGTAACAATTTTAATTTACTAAAGTTTAATAATAATTAAAATAAAAATAATAATTAAAAATTAAAAATGAACAGTTTAATTAAAAATCAATTAATTAAAATTTTAACTAAAAATCATTTTTTCGAGTTACAGATGGTTGTAACTAAGAAGAGTTGTATGCAATTGATATTAGCTTACAAATACAATGTGAAAACGGAGTACACGAAACTTAGATTTAAGCAATTGGCGTATCCGTTGTTATGAATTTAAGAAAAATGTCTCGAACTTAAAAGATAAACAGTTAGTTTTATTATTTATCTTTAATATAAAACCACAATATTCAATAGTGGCTGAATCACATATTGATTGATCCATTAAATCTGTGGCATATAACAGCACATTTGTTAATTTATTAGTAGTTCACAGCGATGACGAGATTAATTAACTGTCATTTTCGTTACATTTTCGTAAATTATAAAATGACTACCACATGCATTGCACACTATCCATTTTTCTTCAACCTGATGATTATATTAAAGAAATATCAGGGCTATATTAAATAATATGATCCTGATGATTATATAAATTGATGACTTCTTATATAAGAAGTAATATAACTCAACCTGATCACATCATACAATATCCAAATAGCATCCTTCTACATTCTCATTCTCGCTCCTCCAATATCAATGATCATGCCTTGTACTCCACAAAATGCTTAATCGCAGTTTATAATTACCTTAATTCAATTCATATGATCATTAACTACGTAAAAGCTAGCGTCTTATGGCTAACTTACTCTCAACGTAATATTTCTTCGTTCGCTGTACTTCTTAAAGGTAAACCTCTCCCCTCGTCGAATATTTAAAATTTCTCGGTGTTCGCTTTGATAACAATCTTTCTTTTTTATCCAATATTGTTCACAAAAAGTTTCGTTCCTGCTCCTTTTTCTCTTCATGAACTTCGACGTATTCGTAGAATAGTTAATCCGTACATCCTGAGACAACTTATTTCCCCAATGTGGACGGCAGATGGCACCATCCACATCTGCCGCATAAATTAATACAAAATAAATAATACTATTAATACATAATGTATGACTGCTTAAATATTGCCTTGGTTATAATACACTAGTTACTACTTAATAGTCCTCTTCTGCTGGATGCAGAGAAGAACTAGTCCTCCTCTGCATCCTGCAGTGGGAGGGAACTGTCATAGTGATGACAAAATGGCATCTAGCAGTGTTTTTCGTTGTTCTTACGCGTCTGGCTAAAATGACTAATTAATTATTATTTATAATTATTTATTATTATTTTATTTACTATTTAATTATTTATTGTTTAATTATTCAGTGTTTAATTTTTTTATTTTATTTTGTCATTATGTTTAATTTATAAATAATTTAATAGAAGTAGACTCAGTTACCTCTGATTTCTACATTTCACAAATGTCGCAATGGCGTATATATCTTTCTAATTAAAGTCAAAATTCATTGTCGGAAATGCTAACGATAAACCTGGCCTGGCATACTGCATACTTTACACATTTCTTGCCAATGTACAGTACTTAGTTTAATTTTTTCTCTTTTTTATTTTCATTTATTAATAGATTTGTAAGTGGCTTCATCCTAATTAGCACATAAAATAAATTCTATTACTTCTTTCTTATGATTATATTATATTAAATCGCTAATCTCATTAACCATAAACCGTGAAGATTCTTATCATATCTGTCGTAAACTAAAACTATTTTTATGAATCAGATCAGCTAACTGAGAATATTTATTTTTTTATTAAAAATAATGATAAATAAAATTTAAATAATTAAATAATAAATAATTATAAATAATAAATAATTGTTATATAAAATTTTATTTAATTTAAATCAAATTAAAATAAAAAAAATTAAATTTAAAATAAGTCATTTTTTATGAATTGAATAATAAATAACAGACGATGTATCAGAATAAGGAATAGAGGTCATTAGGAGGAATTGCTAAACCTGATAGCATAAATTGCTATGCTATCAGGTTTACAAAAATAGTAAAAATACAAAAATAGTGTTTGTTTTCAGGTTTACAAAAATAGCAGTTCATAGAATATGGGCTGAAACTATATAAAGTTCCAGCCCTTCTTCCTCCACACAACATAGCAGTTGTATGAAATGTATGCTAATAACCTTTCTCCTCTGATAAAGTTTGTTATCAGAGGTCATTTATTAGAGGTCATCTGTAGGAACTGCTATTTTATCATGTTTCGATCAATATTCCTCAACCCAACATAGCAGCGGGGCCAAATACATGCAAATGACTATTTCCTCTATTGAAATTTGCTTATTTAGTAACTTATTCTAATACAAATATATTATTTATTATTCATCCAAGAATATTTTCCGCTTAGGTGTTAAAATCTATTTTTAATAATATTTTGTTGATTTAAATTATTTCTTTTTGGATTGTATTTTTACAGTAACCTATTCTAAAATATGTATTCATTAAATTATTTAAATGATTTTGAAGAAAACCAATATTATGACATATTATGGTATCCATGATACGAATATAATATATAATATAAAATATAATATATTATATTATAAAATATTATAATATAAAATATATTATATATTATTTATAATATAATATATCCATATTATACGTATCCATGATATTATCTATGGATAATGCAAAAATATTTCATGATAATTTAAATATGTCTTCATTACGATATAAATTAATTTAATTGATGTTAACTTTATGTTTATGCCTATATATATATATATCTTCTTTATAATAATACTAGTTTTATTAAGATTCAGGCTATCTTAATAAAACTTATTAGATGATAATACACATATATCATCAATATATCGAAACATATATTTCATATCTTTATATAATTTAGATTTATTTTTTAAACAGTTATGAACAAATCCATATTCTATAAAGCTTAAAAATAAGTCATCTATAATTTGGCTACTATTACCTCCTATTTAAACACATTTTACTTGTCTGAATATAAATGTTCTCTTTACTTTTAAAATATTAAAATATTAAGTTATTTCAAGATATTAAAGGCTTCTATTAATTCAATTTTATCAATATATTTATATTTATTTGATGGTTTAATTTTTGTTAGATAGCGGTAATAGCCAAATATAAGGTTAATTAATTTTACTAACGCTTCTTTAATATATACTAAACCTAGATTTGTATAAAGAGGTACTAAAATCGTATGTATTTATATTTTGAAAATTTATTCCTTTTGTCTGTTCTAAAAATTCTTTTGTAGAATTAATACTGAAATAGTGTTTTATACCAGTATTAATTTCGATTACCTTGCAATATTTTTTAAAGTGTGTTATAATTACTTTAAGTATTTTATTCACATAAACAGAAAGTGTTTTTAATGTACACTTAAACGCACTACATATGAGCCTAGGTTTTATTGGATTTGTATGAAATTCTGGATTCCAATATAATATAGGTATAGTTTTATTATCTGATTCAACCTTTATACCCTTTTTATCCATTATAGAACAGTGACTTGTAATAATTATTTCTAAACTTAAATCACTACATTCATATGTTGGATTTATATTTAAATCATTATAATTAACTTCTTTCATCAGTAAATCATAATAAAGCTTTTTGCATATTAAGACAAAGTTATTACTAGCTTTATAAATAGTTGTTATTATAAAACGTTTTTACTCCCTTTTTCTTCTTTACAAACTATAAAGAATAAAGGAAATTTTAATATTCTTTAAATTCACTCATTAATTTTCAAGAATCCGACAAGCGATAATGCAATCAGACGTGTGCTAGTCATGGAATATTGCTTCAGTGGGAGTCTGCAATCGCAGTTAGAGAATCCCGAAAATTTCTATGGTTTATCTGAAGATGATTTTCTCACTTTATTCAATGACTTAGGTGAGAACAATTCGGAAATTGCTAAAAAACTGTTTTATATCTAAAGCTGAAGGTATTATGTACTTACGCAGTAAAAATATCATACACAGAGATATCAAGCCAAGCAATATTATGCTGCAATTTGACAGTGGTGGAGTGTAATTGTATTTTTGTTCTGTTATTTCTTTATAATCAAATATATTAATTAAATAATATAATTTTCCATAAATAATCAAGTAAATTTACTAAAACTTACGGGAATTACATAAATTGAAATCAAAATATTTAAAATATTAATCATGACTCAGGGGTGAGATTTTACTTGCAGGATCGTTGACTTGAAATCTTATATAAAATAATATAATTATTTATTACTATTTAATTATTTATTATTTAATTATTTTATCTTTATTTATCATTCAGTTTAATTTATAAATAATTTAATATACGTATCCTTAGTTACCTGATCTGATTTATTCCAAAAACGTTCTGCCTTATTCACTCCAAATGGATATTTTTTAAATATCAAGTAATATGTACGAACTTTTATGTGATTATAAAGTTTGAATCTCCTATTTCTAGACGCAGAAATAATGTGATTAAATTATAATGAAACTATATATTATGATATTTAATGATATTTAATTATAATTACATTATATCATGAGAACAAAAAAATTGCAATATACACAGAGCGTATATCTTATACAGAACGCGCAGCATTCATACCTGTTGTGCTTGCTGTAACAGGCGAAGGAAATATGGCTTCCAACCTCTTAAAGCTAATTGCAAGGAAGATTTCAATCAAAACTAGTGTACCATGCAATGAATGAATAACTATTTTGAGAAGAAGAATATCTATAAGTCTGGTAAAGACTACTTCAATGTGTTTAAGGGCAGCCAGATCATCTTTAGCAAGCAAACGTCATGAACTTTGATCCACTTAGATTGTTTTTTATGATGTGTGTTTTTTTATTGTTATTTTTATTATTAAAAATATATTTTGAGCAACTTAAATGAAACTAATAAAGGATTACTAGAACGGAAATTGGTAATTTGTAATTGATATTCAAACAGTAACGTTTCTAGACTCACGATTAATACAATCAATACACACCTCCGCTAATCAGAACGGCGCGCTGTTCCGTCTTACAAAATTCTGGTGTTAAGCAATCCGCCTTAGTTTATAAGGTTGTTACAAAAGCAAATAATTCTTATAATGTGCTTTCAACTATCAATTCGCAGCTTATTTCAATTAATTTTAATCAATTCGCTGCCAATTTAGAAATAACATTTATCACAATAACTTCGATAATAATATTATATTGTTTAGATTATTTTATTATATTATACTGTTTTATTGTATTATATTATAGAATATATAATATATATTTGTATTTTAATTTATAATATTATATAATTTGATAAATGATATTTACTAAATAAGCAGCGAATTGATTAAGTAGTAATTAATATTATAATACCAAATTATAATATTATATAATATAAATATATTATAAATATTATATAATATATTATATATTATAAATATTATTTATTATATTATATAATATCATAAATTATATTAGATTATAATTTTAAAATTATATAATATTATTTAATAATATTGAAATAATATTATTAAGTATTCTACAAAGTTCAGCCGATTAAATTAACTAAAAACTGGTCCGTATATGGGCTACTCAAGCACTATAATGCACATAGCTTTCCCTCTTTAAATTCCTACACTAGAGCGTTGCCGAAGGAAGGATGTGGCGAGTGCTTCCCCAGTCGCTCTTTTAATGTCGTTTCCAAGCATCTTTATGACGAAAGCCGTCTCCTTCCCTAAAGCCTCCTAAGTCTCAATGGCAATCGGCATAAAAACGAATAGTTGATTATCTAATTCGCTATATTTTTCACTCTTCCAGAGCTCTGCTGAATCGGCTACACTGCCAGCGACACGACAGCAAGTACTTCATAACTTGGTGCTAGAGTATTCCCATAATAGGAGTTTTCCATCCTTCTACGGTATCAGTGATTCACCATCTGGGCGTTTACGGTCGTTCCGCAGTAGCCCTGCTGGCTCTAGGCGAGACGCCACTCCTGCAGCGGAAAGATCCGATTTAAAAAACCTGTTCAATTCGAAGTGGCAGGAGTGTCGCGGTTTAACACGCGGGCAAACGAGACTATGCAATCCTGATGAATCTGTGTTCATTCCGCACTTACATAACATTTCCCCCTGAACTGAATGCCGAGAAGGAGTGCAACCGCTATATCAAAATATGTCGTCGATCCTAGTGCCAACAACTGAAATGAGCAACGTCTTCATAAACAACCCGGATTCTTTTCCAGCTATGCCTAGCAACCGCGCACGACTCTTAGCCGTTTCTGCCGTAGAAAGGAGGAACTTCCTGATTAATATATACAATTTAGTCTAGTGTGTCACTCCTGAAATGTAGGTCGCACTGTTAATCCCGCTAAGACTC
Organism: Pomphorhynchus laevis; assembly: GCA_012934845.2. NCBI lineage: Eukaryota > Metazoa > Acanthocephala > Palaeacanthocephala > Echinorhynchida > Pomphorhynchidae > Pomphorhynchus > Pomphorhynchus laevis. The sequence goes on from WNNJ02002706.1 coordinate 14,357, forward strand.
CCGAGATCCGGCTCGAGTAAGGGCCTATCAAATCTGACGTTCCAGCAAGAAACGATATGTAGGCGGCAATATCGACTGTCTTGCTTAGAAAACTTTTGGACCTCCAAGATATACCGGTAGTATTGCTAGAGCCCATTTCTTATAACTGATGTTTAGATTACGTAATCTGCCCAAAGATTCGCGTAGGGTTTCGTCGTATGCATGTAGCGAAGACCTGTAATCGAAACGGTGCACTGCGTAATAAATGAGAAATTCTAGGTATGTGGAAACTGGATCTTAACAGGAAAACGGCATCCTGTTTCGCGAGTCCCATCAAACGACGAGCTATCTTCTCAAGATTCGGAATATACTCGGAGAAAATTCTTTCAATAGCTGAAGAACTTCCAATCCGACTGCATAGGACAAGCGCCTTGTTAGAGTTAACAAACTAGCATCCTGGCAATAAATCGGCTATTTGACCTAACATATAGTCACCGTTAGCTATTATTTATGACTTGTCGGAATTTAAATGAAGGCCGATTGATGACCTCTCATGGATTATCCGTTGGATATCGTGAAGCAAAGCAATTTTGTCACCGCCAAGAATGCATTATCTAGATACCAAGCGCTAAATTGTGATTGTGCCTAGCTAGCAATTTTGTTGACGGTAAGGGCAAATAACATAGGGGCTAGTGGATACCCTTGCTGTACTCCCTCTTCTGACAACAATATATTCGTCCCAGTCACTAAGTAAGTTTCGGAGCCGTAACACAATTTGATAAAACTGTGATATGCTGCCATTTTTTTCGCGTATATTGTAGCATGGCGGACTGGCTCACTTCATTAAAGGCGTTCCATAAGTCTAGCTTTACAAAGGCGCTATCGCCATTCAAGCGTGTCGAAACGAAAATTCTGGCGGAATGTATAATTACCTCAGCGCTGCGCGGGATACTAACTCCGAATTGGTGAGGTATATAATAAATATAATATATTAATTATAAATTATATTTTTAATAATTAATAATAACTAATATAATTATTTATAATATTAAAATTGTATAATATTCACATACTATTAGTAATAATAGCTATAACTATCGTTTGATTAATTAAACTTTGCTTGAATTGAACAGACAAACCTATAAATTAGCTGATTTTGGAGCAGCGAAGCAGCTGTTATTTGATGCTGAGGAAGGCTTTCAGTCCTTAGTAGGAACAGCAGAGTACCTAGTAAGATATTCTACATTTTATCTTCTTTAAACGGCTTGCTATTAGCCACCTAGAATGTTTGAATATTGGATGTCAAGAGACCGAGTACCGATGTTTCGGGCTGAAAGTGAGCTATGGACAATAGGTGTTACTTTATATCAGGCATCAACTGGTCAGCTACCTTTTCGCCCATATATAGGAGTCAGAAAAGACTATCAGACAATGTGATCTAATTAAAGCGGATTAATTTGAACAAATGTATTTGATTTTAAGGTTACGAATAGTAAAAAATAGACCTCAAGGTACGCTGTCCGGTATTCAAGTCACACCTAAAGGACCAATCGAATACAAAGAGAATTTACCATCTAGTTGCCGTCTTTCAATGTAATTAAAATTAAAACTTTTTTATTTTATATTTTATGTTGTATCTTTGAATAGCCATCTGAAAGAGAAATTAAAATTAATTCTTCGAAATCTTCTCGATTCACAGATACATATAGATTACACTGCCGATCAGTATTACAAAGATTCTAAGCAGATATTTGATTTGGTTGCTATCTCAGTACTTGATAGTCGCACATTGGAGTGCCCAAGGATATACGCATCGCCTTATCAAAGGTAAACGTGAAATTACAGTGAAACTAAAATTACTAGAATGCACACATGCACCACAATCAATATGTAATTAGCAATGAAATGTTTCAATTTTATGGATTATCTTTGAATAGCCATCTGAAAGATACTATAACCACATACACAGACTATAGACACAAATTTTACAGTTTCACAAAGAAGACAAATGTATGTTTCTGAAACATTGAAATAATAAAAAATGGTAAACAAGAACAAATTACAAATACCGATTGTTCGCATTTTTAAATTGCAAATTTCAACTTATGTAACGGTATACGCGTTTCGCTCTAACGGAGCTCATCAGTACCGTGACTTTTATAATCATCTATAGGCACCTTAACACACGCTTAAACAATGTTTAAAGCTCGAAAAACAGAACTACCCTTAATCTGAATCATCAGAGGAAATTTAGCATAAGCTCTGTGCATGGCAGTGCGTATAGCGGTTTAACCATGCATCAGGCACTAAATTCCGTTTGATATAAATGCTGTTTTACATGGACACTTTAAAGTGTACAAATATATGTAATATAATTTGTTGTTACACCTGCCCTGGGACACTCACTGGTGTACTCATAAATATATCACTATGTTTTCCTCATGAAGAGGCATAAACACCAGGCAGCATTCTATATATCCTCATCAGACTAAGAAATAGAACCGAATTATTCTTGCATTATTCAAAGTCGCTACGTATGCCCAGTCATCCTATGTGTGACGACAAACTTCAACAACGGTATACGCGTTTCGCTATAAAGGAGCTCATCAGTACCGTGACTTTAATAATCATCCATAGGGACCTTAACACACGCTTAAACAATGTTTAAAGCTCGAAAAACAGAACTACCCTTTATCTGAATAATCGGAGGCAATTTAGCATAAGCTCTTTGCATGACAGTGACTATTGCAGTTTAATCATGCATTAGGCACTAAATTCTTTTTAATAGAAATGCTGTTTTACATGGACACTTTCAAGTGTACAAATATATAAAATATAATTTGTAGTTACACCTGCCCTGGGACACACAATGGTGTACTCGTAAATAAATCACTATATTTTCCTCACACATAGGATGACTGGGCATACGTAGCGACTTTGAATATTGCGAGAATAATTCGGTTCTATTTTTTAGTATGATGAGGATATATAGAATGCTGCCTGGTGTTAATGCCTCTTCATGAGGAAAACAGTGATTTATTTACGAGTATACCATTGTGTGTCCCAGGGCAGATGTAACTACAAATTATATTTTATATATTTGTACACTTGAAAGTGTCCATGTAAAACAGCATTTCTATTAAAAAGAATTTAGTGCCTGATGCATGGTTAAACTGCAATAGTCACTGCCATGCAAAGAGCTTATGCTAAATTGCCTCCGATTATTCAGATAAAGGGTAGTTCTGTTTTTCGAGCTTTAAACATTGTTTAAGCGTGTGTTAAGGACCCTATGGATGATTATTAAAGTCACGGTACTGATGAGCTCCGTTATAGCGAAACGCGTATACCGTTGTTGAAGTTTGTCGTCACACATAGGATGACTGGGCATACGTAGCGACTTTGAATAATGCAAGAATAATTCGGTTCTATTTCTTAGTCTGATGAGGATATATAGAATGCTGCCTGGTGTTTATGCCTCTTCAAGAGGAAAACATAGTGATATATTTATGAGTACACCAGTGAGTGTCCCAGGGCAGGTGTAACAACAAATTATATATATACATATATGAATCGTCAGGAATTGAAATACTTCATATTTTAATAGTTTTTCGTATTAGTTTATAAAGTATTGACTATTAAATGATTTTTTTAGTTTATAATTAAATTAATTAATTAATGTTAATTTTTAATGATCTGCTTTAGAGACCTTAAATATAATGTTTGCTGTTTAGTCTCTTGTTCTATAAAATGTGTTTAATGTTTCTCCAAAGTTGGTGTTTATGGTAATATAGACTATATTTGCAGTTACAAGCACACATTTAAAATTATTTGAAAATGATTTTAATAAAATTAATTTTGTTTTGTTAATTAAAACTTTGATTTTCATTTTAAATAAATGGAACAATAAAAACGTACGTTTTAATATCGACAATGAATAAATTATACCAACAAACCACATTAATATTTTTTAAATATAATATTAAAATATAAAATATTAACGAATTATTTTAAATAAATTTATAATAATTCAATATTATTCATACATTTAAATAGATATTTATAAATATTATAAATACTTGGCAATGTCTTATTATTCATTGTTATCCAATTAATAACAGGAGTAAATTTCTATAACAAAATCGATTTTATTTCCGTATAAACTAATATGAAAAACTATTAAAATACGGAAATGAAAGAAAATTTGCTTCTATCTTATCTATCGAAAACATGATAATTTGTAAAAATATTCGAAGATGATGATTATAAATTATAATCTGAATTTATTTAAACTCATAAAATGCTTACTTTCTACCCAGATAATTCTAAATTATTTTTACAAAAATTGTATTTTCGACAAATAATATAATATTATTATCTATTATATAGATAATATATAATATAATAATATATATTATTATATCTGTATTATATATAATATAAAATATAATATCTATTATATCTATTAATATTATTTTCTATGATATACGTCAATATATCCCACTGTACTGTATGCCCTCAAAGTAATTCGCAAATATTATCTTAGAGCTGTCCAATGAAAAACGTACATTGGACTAATGTATATTGTGTAATGATCCGTTATATGTGCTCTTAAATTGCTCAGTGCGTTTAAACATCGAGAGGAATAATAAAATATGAAAAAGACCACGCTTGGAAAGGACTATTGCAATAATCGAAAATTTGTGAACAATAATTTCTTTTTTATTATTCCTCTCAATGCTTAAAGCCCTGAGCAATTTTAGAGCACATCGAATGTATCATAGGATACCTTTATATTATACCCTTATTTCACTTTAGAAAGCTAATATAATTTACTATGAATTGATAATTGATTTTGTTTTTTTTGCGTAGCTTATTCGGTATAGGCAATCAAATACATGGCTGTGAAAATTCTTCTTCGAATTCATCAAGCACATTAATACTCTATAACGGACTACTTTTGCATAATATTTTCGATGATTCAAGTAAAATCGAAGACCTAAAAAATAGGTTCAATGTAAATTGGCAAAATCCTTTAATACTTTGTAAAGTGCTAAGCAATGATGCCTCAGTGACATTTCCAAATATCCGTAAGATATTTTATTAATTTTTAGAGTGATAAAATAATTAAAATAATTATCAGATTACACGAATAAATGAATAATATGTTAGATTTATATAGGCAGATAATATAATTACACGAATTAGATAAAATCGTAATTTTAAATCTTAATAAATTAAAATATTGAAAATCTAATTAAACTTTAAAGGAACTTTTTAGATCAAAATGTTTATCTTGAGTATTTTATTGCGTCTCATTTGTAAAATTTTAGATTTATAATCACTGAAGACGACTAATTTTAAATTTATAAATTATAAATTTATAATAGCGTACACTTCGTCTACTAGTCGTATCTTTCCTGACCGCTCCCCTTCTGATATTGCCCAGCTCAATTTAGCTCGCATTGAGAAACATCGACGTGAAACAAACGGCGAGTCATCCTTATCTATACGTCAAATCAATGGAAATTTTCACGTTGTACACACAAGGCCAAAAATTCGATGGCGTCCCATCTCTCCCCCTTGTCTTCTTCGTTAGTCGATATCGCTCCTAAGCATACTTTTCGTCTTAGTCTATTCAACAATCGCTCCATTCTTCATAAAGCTGATATGCTCCTTGATATCTTCGATCAATTATCTATCGATATTCTCTGCATTACCGAATCCTGGCATTGTGACTCCGGCGATCTTGTTATTTGTCGTCTATGTCGCTCTGGTTGTTCTTTAGTTGAATCACCTCGTCCAATTGCCTTTCCTACATCTACTGCTTTTAACCATGGCGGTATAGTTGCCATTGCTCGTCACCCAATGTCTTTACGTAAAATTAACGTTAACATCTGTTACACCTCGTTCGAATTGTAACACCTCGTTACTCATATGCAGATTATCAACGCCTTTCCCTCTGGAACTTGTGATTGTATATCGTCCAGGTTCAGTTGCCCCCTCACGTATCTTCTTTACCGAACTTGCAGATCTTATGTCTCACTGTTCCTTGTCTTATACTCCTTCTTTTGTTCTCGGGGACTTTAACATTCGTCTTGATCGCCCGGCTGACCCTGACTCTATCACTTTAACTAATCTTTTTTCTGATTTTAACTATAAATTAATTTCAACAAGCCCAACTCATATTCTCGGCGGTGCTCTCGACATCATTGCTGTCCCTATCTGCTTCAATGACTATACTTCCTTGTCTATTACTGATCCCGGTTTGTCCGATCATTTCCTTGTCACTCTTACTCTTACTCGTCCCCATCCTCCTTCTCCGCCTCCACCAATATCCACACCAAGTCGACCCTGGAAACTTCTCGATATCCCTATTCTCTGCACAGCCTTACTCAATTCTTCACTCTTTTCACTTCCTCTTAACTATCTCTCTCCCGATGATCTCTGCATTCTGTTTGATTCTGAACTTATGTCTATTATCAATAAACTTCTGCATAGTCGACTCCGACGCTCTCAGTGCTTGCACCATGCTCCCTGGTTCGATTCTGACTGTAGTCTTTCTAAGCGTCGACTCCGTCACTCTTTTCGTGTGTATAATCGCTTTCTTAAACGTTCTCCGGATCAGAGGTAGAATTTCCCCCCCGGGGGGAAAATTCTACCTCTGATGAATAAAAAAATAAAAATATCCATTTCATATGTTCATATCCATTTTTATTTAATCTGCTATACGACTTGTGCTCGTCGGTCATTATAGTCGAATGGGGAAGCACTTGTGAGGATATTATGGGTAGAATAGTGGTTTGTGCTTTATCCGAGATTACTCTAGCAAAGGATCTTTCAATTTTATCCCCGACCTCGACAATACACAAAGCGTCGGTTCTGTTTGTGTAAGATCTTCCACGATGAGACTTACACTTGTAATTTAACATGGTTTCATCTATTTGCACTATTTTTCCAGGGCCACCAAGTTTATCTTCACTAAAATCAGTTTCCGGTATCAACTTATTAAGTTTATAAAAAATTTTTCTAATGGTCCGATCCGATGTAATTTTAGAGGCTATTATTGAGTGTGTTGGCTGCTTCACACATTTCTTGATTAACACACGTAAAATAGTTCTAATATCAATCGAAAACCCATCAAAAAAACTTCCCTTTCGTATTGAAATGTATTTTTTTAAGTTTGTGCAGCCATTCTTATAACACCTCCAACCATATCCATCAATAGAACGTTTATAAAGACTAAGCTTCATATAAGTATCACAGATAATGCATTTCATAGACCGAACTAAATACCTTGAATCAAACAAGTGGTCTATAAAATCTTGCTGTGTTGAGCTAATTATTAGCTGTTCGTAGTGATCTAGGTTATCCATGGGGTAAATCTGAATTTTTTTTATTTATAGTTTAGGAGGAAAAAAAAGTAGCTGTTCGTAGTGATCTAGGGGGGGAAATTTTACCTCTGATCGCCTAGGGGGGAAAATTCTACCTATGATACCGTTCTCCCAACTCACTCACTCCAAATCTCCGTGATTCCTACTTTTCTCTACGCCGTTCACATCTCATTCTTATACGTACTAAACGTACTATCTTTTGGCGAAATCAACTCGAGTCATCTTCCAACTCTAAATCTCATTTGAAAATCTTAAACTCAATTCTTTCACGATCATCTACTTCTTCTAATATAAATCCTGATGATTTTTCTTCTTATCTACAAACTAAGCTATCTAATTTACTTTCCCTACTACCCGTAGCCCCCTTGTACCCACTCTTCTCTTTAAATAATTCCCTCCCAGAACTATTCCACCTTCTTCCCGTTTCGTCTGATGAAGTTTCTTCGGTTCTGCTGTCATTACCTAATAAAACCTCTCCTTCTGACCCAATTCGAACTCACTTGCTTAAAAATATCTGCTCCTCTATCTCACCCTTCCTAACCACATTGTTCAACTCGTCCATCCGTAGCCGTACATTTCCTTCCATCTGGAAATGCGCCACTGTTCGTCCTCTCATCAAAAAGCAATATCTCGACTCCTCACTACCATCTTCGTACCGTCCAATCTCACTTCTCCCAACCCTCTCTAAACTCCTTAAGCGTCTCTTTCTCAAGCAAGTTAATACATATCTCTTTTCCTCTAACTTGTTTCCTCCCTTCTAAGCCGCTTTTCGCTCTAATCAATCTACTGAAATTGCCTGTCTTAAGGTTTATAATGACTTACTCATCTCGCGCGATCATAAATTATGTAGTGTCATAGTTTCTCTTGATCTATCGTCTGCTTTTGACATCGTCGATCACTCGATTCTTCTACATCGCCTTCGTTATGATTATGGCTTCTCTTTACCCACCGTATCATGGTTTTCTTCATATCTGTCAAACCGTACATTTCGCGTCTATTCTAACTCTTCTCTCTCCCATCCTTCATCCATCCCGACCGGTGTTCCACAAGGCTCCGTATTAGGCCCTATGCTTTTCTCTCTTCTTCTCGGTGACTTGTCTTCGATTTCTCATAAATTTAACTTCAATGTTATGCAATATGCTGATGACATTCTCATATATGCTCACGCACCTGCTTATCGTATTCATGATCTTAGTGTTTCTGTTACCAGCTGTCTTGTCTCAATTTCCAACCATCTTTCTTCCCTTCGCCTTTCCCTGAATCCTGATAAATCTAAAATTATGTGGATCCTACCTCGAAGCTTCGGCGTAGAACCTCCTTCCGTATCACTAAATTCTACAATTCTTCATATCGTTGATAATCTCGTTTTTCTAGGCTTTCATTTCGACAACCGACTTTCACTAAAACCTTTCGTTAGTGATAAAGTACGCTCATCTACCTTGATACTCCGCAATCTCCGTCAAGTTCGTAGATTGATCGATTTCCCTTCTTGTATGACTCTCATATCTTCTCTTCTTTTCTCAAGACTTGATTACTGTCTTAGTCTATTTTCCAACTCACCTAAATCCACTCTTCTTCCTTTACAACGCATCATCAACGCTGCCGTCGAGTTCTCCTCCGTCTTCGTCGTTTTGATCATACATACCACTATCTTGTTTCTCTTGATTGGCCTACCATTTATTGTCGTGTTCAAATTCGTCTTCTTATCATTGCTTTTCGCCTTATAACTTCTCATACCCCTTCATTTCTCAACCTTCCTTTTCTCGACAATTCTCGTACTGTGTATTGTGCTCTGCGTTCCCGTAATTCCCTTCTTTTACATGTCCCAAACTACTCTACCTCTTTTGGCTTCCGCTCCTTCGTTGTGGCTGCTCCTCTCTTGTGGAATCAACTGCCTATTCATATCCGCCAATCAACATCTATGCCGTACTTCAAACGCCAAATCCAATTTTATTTCAACAATTAACTAATTACCTGTGACTTTTGATGTTCTTTTTTTGTTTGTTAGTAGTCATGTAAGCGTGCATTTTGCACGCATTTGCCACGTTAAATAAATTATTGTATTATTAATAGCGTAGTTGAGACACTTTTCGACATTTAAATTTAGTTATTGAAAATTGAGTAAATATATTTTGTTTTGCCTATATGCCTGATAATGGTTATAATAATCACAAAATAATAATCTCTTAGCATAATATAAAACAAAATATTATTTATCTACTTTATCTAGTTTTATCTAGTTTACCTAGTTTTATCTATTTTATTTTTAATTTAAATTAAAAATATAAGCAATAATTAAGATTAATAATTAAAATTTAAATTTATAATTAAAATTTAAAATAATCACAAAATAATAATCTTTTAGCATAATAAAAAACAAAAATTCTTTAAGATAATTCTTCAGTTAACTTAGTCTAGATTATTTATCTAGTTTATCTGGTTTTATCTAGTTTATTCCTAATTTAAATTAGGAATAAATTAATTATAATTAATTAAAATAATAAAATTAATTATTAATTAATAATTAATTATTAATTAATTAATAATAATTAATTATAATTTATAATTAAAATTTAATTAAAATTTAAAATAAAAATCAATCTTTTTGAGTTGACTAATAAATAATATATGATATATTCGAATAAGGATTAGAGGCCATCGGAAGGAACTACTATGTTATCAGGTTTCGGTCCCTTTTCATCGACACAACATAGCAGCGTGACCAAATACATGAGAATGAGACATTTTCTCTGATGAAATTTGATTATATAATAATTATATAAAATTTGTGTATAATAAAATTTAAATTTTTATTCATTTCTAAATTAGTAAAAATTTAAATTTGAAATAACAATCATTTTTTAAATAATATACCAAATTAAATATAATATACAGAATATTTTTATTCAGTATATAATTCAGTTTTGTTGATAATTTATAATGTTCTGGCTCCTTATGAGCCACAACTGTTCTTCTATTGTAGCTGATATATGCCCAATAAAAAGAGTCAATAATGTTCGAGATGCCTACAATTGGGCGCGTGAAATATTAGGGAACATGTATCTTATGATCAATATAGTCGAGCAACTTGTACTGCATGCGAAAAGCTTACAAAATACACCAATTTCACTTAGGTAATAATTGATTTTTATACAGACTTGGTTCTTACTGGGAAATTTTTGTAGTTTGGATGTGTTTACGAAGATGCAAAAACTAAAGGATCAAATAAACGATCTTGATATGTCTATAAAAGATAATGTATGCATTTTATCTGATTTATTTGCTAAAATTTAAATAATTCATATTAAAAGATAATGTTATTAAGGTTAATTTTGCTTTTTACAACAATTCACTATCTGAGTGAATTAAAATTTATCTTAATCCATCTACCAGGAGAACCTTTAAAATACGTGAATAAGGTTTTAATTAATAGTTAAAATTTCAAAATTTTGCTCAAAATACATACATTAATGGTAAAATATCAGATGTACTGAATACCTTCTTTGGTCTTTGTTTTGGGGGACGTCTTCTAGAAAAGAAGACCAATCTCGAGATTGCCCAGGTACCCCAGAGGCGCACCTGAGCTTTCTCACTTAATAAGAGAAGTTAATCTTGTTTTAGAGCCTATCTAGATCTCTGGAGTACACTCTTGAATTTATTCAAATCTAAACCGGTTAACCATTTAACCTGAATGGTACACCCCAGGTATTTTATAAACTTAAGGTATCTGAAACGGGCCCAGCATCTGTCATTGAATGGGAAAATTCAAGCACGCCTTTGGAGTACTTAAGCTATCTTGGGATTAGTATTCTTCTCTAGAGAACGTCCCCCAGAGGAAAGACTAAGGTTTCTCAAGTTCCTCATCTCGCGATTAATAACCATAGTCCACCTCGACAGGACACTTAGGGGGCTGAGATATCCCGAATAATTCAGTCAGAAGGTGACGCGCTGGTGCGGCAGGGGCTCAGATACCTCTGGACCTTTACCGTGATGGGGTATTATAAGACATAAGGATATGGTTAAAAGATTGATATTAAGAATTATATGCAACTTATGAAATTGTTATGATTTTCTGTTTTCCTGACGGTTTTTGTTTTATTTAACATCGCACTGATGCTTAAGCTTATGCTTTCATCTAATAGATACTTTTTTTATTAACTATTGACTTTAATTTTGTAATTCGTATATTTAAGAGATCTAATACTCAACGCATTGAGCTCGCTAGGATAGGGAAGAAGCGATATGCCGAAACTAAATGCGTGGCTAGTTTTAGAATACTTTCAAATTCACTCAATTCTGATTTCAGTTGAGGGTGTCGCCTGATAAGCATAATTTATAAGAATGGGAGGGTAATTATTATTACATACATCAACTTATGTGACAATGGCTCAGAAAGTTGGATCATAAAAAAACAATTCTCATGTTTACATTTGCTCACATTAATGACCAGGCGGTGGGATGAACATTAGTTGCTCTTTCTATGCAAATCCGATTGTAGTAAGAAAAATAGAACAATCGCCATATGAATATATCAGGCACAACAGTTTCAGATCATCAGCGTATAGTAGGCACTAACATGTACAATTTTCAGCGATTTCATTAATGTAGATATTTAATAAAGTGGGACTAAGAATGGAACCTTGAGAAAGGACATGAGTGGGATTCTACCATTCTGAAAAAGTGTCACTTACTCGTACAGTGAAAAACGTATATTCAAGAATTTACGTATTCATCTACAAACATGTTTAGAAAATCTGTAATAACTAAGTTTCCAGCGTAATTTCGGATAAACAACCCGATTAAAATATTTAGACAAATCAATAAAGACGACATCAACCACTACACCTGTTCAAGAAAGTCGGTTTAATCTTTCACCTAATGCTAGATTTGTTGAAGTGGAGCAATTCTTTCTAAAACTATGTTGTATATTGTTTTTGTGCCAAACTTAGTGGCCAAAATTTTCGAGCATTTATTTCAGTAATTTTAAAAATATCAAATTTTTAAAATTAGGTGAAATTAGGTGAAATTTACTCCTGCTAAAAGTTTCATTAGGTGAAACTTTTAGCAGGAGCATTTTAAAAATACTCCTGCTAAAAGCAACAACGCGACTATTTCAGACAGAACCATAAAAGCTATTCGAAATTCAATTTCTTACCAAAGACTTGTCGAAAAATAAAATACACTGACTGCCCGTGTTACTAATAAGATAAAAAATCTAGTCTTGTTAGGCAATTTAGCTTCGAGATATTTGAACACCATTTGATTGTGCGTCGAACTTTGCTATCCAATTAATTTGCTTTAATAATGGTGCACGAAAGACGGACCTAAAATGTCATGTGAAGTGGCATTGTGGTTATGAAAATAGTAATGGCAATCGGATTCTATTTATCGATTATGCAACACCCAAAAATTTAAAATTTACAATTTCGATCGGAGTGATTAATTGGTTGATAAATTAGAAGTTACCAAATAGGTAGAAAGGTTTTGCATTTAGATAAATTTAATTTCAAGGCTGGTAAATGAGAAATTGACAAATTGAGAAATTTGCTCTATGCATTTATGCGAGTATATCCAAGGTCGAAATACAAAAACGACTCATTATTCATTTTGCAAGAATAATGACTTGCGATTAGATGCTGATGTTTCGCGATATACATAAGTTGAACGAGTTTCGAGGATATCAAGATATATGCTTGATTTGGAAAACACGCATTATCCAAATCATGCCATCTCCGACTTCATCTATGACGTCGCATACCCGCCTATATGCGACGTTTAATGAATAGACGTTTATTTAATTAAGACGAAGAGATTCGCTCACATGGTTGTAATCAGTTGGAATAATATCGATGAGCAAATAATGATGGCTACGTTTGTATTAGAATTTAAGAAACGATACTGCAGGCCCAGAAGAACGAACATTGAGGAAAATACAAATTTAGCATTTTTTATGTGGCAATAAATAAGTTCTAGAGCCACAATGTTCGAAATTGCGTCAATGAATAATAAAATGCACTACAGATATGTATCCGATATTTAATTTGTACTAATTGAACATTTGTACAGGAAGTGTACATTCAAAAAATGAAAGAATGCGAAAAGTCTGCAATACTTCTAGGACAGTCACTACCTGGAACAGACAGACAAAACAAAGAAACCCTTTTTCGGTAAGTTTTTATGTTTAATTCAAATTTACAAGTTCAAATTCAACTTTACAGTGAACTAATTAAGTTGACTGATTTGTTTGCTTTAAATTATAATTTAAACGAAAGTTCGTTTAGTGTTTAAATTATTTTAAGTATTTTATTCATAAAATGTGTTTCTTGATTTCAGGATAAGGTATCGTTCTCAATCGACAGTGTTAGATCAGCGAATTGTTGATCAATTGCACTAGAAATAGTAATTTCATTCATATTTATATTAATTTCGTTCACTACATTTGGATATGCCTTGGACGGTTTGAGCAATATCTACCTGTTCACAATATTTACATTGCATCTTTAATCACACCAGCGTATTTGAAACAATTAATGAATTTATAAATTAATTAATAGATGTATTAATTAATATTAATTAATATTAATATTAATAGATGTTAATAGATTTTTCATAAATCCATTGAAATAATGGATCAGGATTTGATCAACAATATCAATATTGTTAATCAAATATTGTTAATATTTGATTAACCAAATATTAATCAAATCCATTAATTCAATAATGGATTTGTGAATCAGGAAGCGTATTTTATAAATAAAATACATTAAGTAATTAAAACACATTTTTATATTGTGGGGTAATCGACATTAATACTGGTATAAAACCCATTTTTATAAGGTGCTGCATAAAAACTCTGAATAAAGTCCACGAACATAAAATTACCTTGTAAATCCTATGATCTGATTTACCAGTTCATCGATACGTCGATCCTAGTCGTTATATTCAAATAACTATAATATGTGATTTCTTAGTTTGCTTTTTTTATAATGTGCTGCAGGTAAACTCTGAATGGTGTCTACCAGCATAAAATTACCTTGTAAACCCAATGATCTGATTTACCAGATCATGGATACGTCCACCATGGCCGTTATATTTAAATAACTCTAATAATTGGTTCCTTATTTATTTTCTATAAGATGATTCAGAAAAACTCTGAATGGAATTTACTTGCATTAAATTACATTGTAAACCAATGATTCGGTTTACCAGATCATTGATACGTCAATCATGGTCGTTTAATTCAAATAGCTCTAATCTATGGTTCCTTAGTTTACTTTTTAAAAGGTGCTTAATAAAAACTCTGAATGGTGTACACAAGCATAAAATTACCTTGTAAACCTAATGATTTGATTTACCAGATCATCGATACGTCCATCATGGTTGTTTCATTAAAATAATTATCATAAGTGGTTCATTAGTTTCGATATGTTCATCGTGATCGTTAAATTTAACTTGATTTTATCTGAGATTATTTGTGTCTAGTTTGTTCAGAAGGGGCTTTAGTAAATATCTGGATTACATCCTCGAACATAATATTATCTTATAAGCTTGGTGTACACGATAAGTAAAGATACACTTTAAAGTTTTAATTTCCGAATATTGTAACTCTATTCAAGGATAATGTTTAAAGCGTTTTTTAGTACAAAATTTCTAGAGTCAATTCTTTTAGTATTTAATCGATTCATTTTTGAAGTATCGATACTTTGAAATGCAAAATCAGGTATGCTCACGAGCTACTTACTCAGTTTGAGGAAGAAACTAAACTGCAGCGATTTTCAAACGAGCGTACTTGCGCCCATATGTCCAGACGGTAATTTTCAAAAAGGTTTTCAATTAAAAATATCAATTTTATAGAAATCGACTGGAAAGCATAAGAGAAGATCTGAAATTTATGACTGTCAATAACTTTTACAAACACATCAAAGATCAATTCGGATCATGGAAAAATTGGATTCTACAGTAATAAGTCTAATTATTTAAAATTATTTAGATAATTTAGTAATGTATACTAATTGTATAAAGTTAATTTTATTAAAAAATAATAATCAATTATTGATTATTAATTAATAGATAAAATAGTTTCATTTGGTTTAAACTATTTTATCAGATGATGCTGAGGAGAATGCGGTGCGCCATGACAAACAAAATCAGATTATATGAGCTCTGAGGGTAATTTTCTTGTCAGCGTTGCGCACGTATCAGCATATTTAGAGGGAACACATTTTTAGTAGCTTGTTGAAAATATCTCAAAATAATCGTTTGCTACTGCAGTAGCAAACGATTATTCATAGCGCAATAATATATCTTAGGCACTACGGGTGGTGCGAAATATAAAGAATTGAACAATTGATCAGCAATTTATAAACTATTCTAAACTGCTGATTCAATGTCAGCTGGAAAAATAAACCACAGAGGTTAGTGTGCAATGTATATTCACATCCTTTTCAAAGTTATGAAAACTGCTGGTAGATATTTATCCAACGATCCGTTTCAATTGCTTCTGGATACTTTTCCACGAATGTTGGTGAAGTTTAAAACTTGCAGTTATATCGAGGTTGAAGCAGCACATGGAAAAGACATGCTTAAAGACAATACGATTTCTGATTAAAAGCGCAAACGTTGAAAAAATACTTCTATAAGTATATTTTAAAAAACCTTTACTTTGTCCGTTTGATAACTTTGAAGTTAGATCAAAGTTGAACCGTTCAAATTACAGCATAACTTTGAAGAATTTTAAAGTTTCACTTTGAAGAACTTTAAGGCATGCACATGTAGATCATGAAGCAATTTTGTAATAACCAAGAGTCAAAGATATAAGAACTAAGATACGCAAGATACCGAAACACTCTAAGAAGTAAAAAACGTCATATTTATTTCTACTGAGTTACACAAACAAAATTGACGATATTTTTATATTTGACGATATTAGAGTGTTAATATTAATACTTATTTTTAAAATGATTTAGCAACTTAGCTAAAAAATAAACAAATTTACACATTCGAATTATATCGATTTTGCTTTATGTATAGAACATACCAGCCACTAAGAGAAAAGATCGAAAAGCTTTCAAAACTGCTGGATGCATCTATTTCGAAATACCCGGTTGGCTTTGTTGTTTGCTAATAATAGTATACTCTTAATGTCCGTTTGTAGGCTAAAGATATAATAACTTCTTGTCATGACTGCATAAGTTTAGAGGAATGCAGCAAATCGTCTAGATCTGAAACTGATCATTCATTAGAAAAATTGCTTTTAAAGTAAGGTTGTATAATTGAAATAGTGAACCTCAAGATCTTGCAAAGTTTCGTATTTAACTTCAAAGTCTTTTAATTAATCGCAAAAACAGGTTTTGTAGCATTTATTACTAATTATTGACAATTAGATTTAATGAAAGACTTTCATCTTTCATTTTCCAAATTTAATTGAAATCATTTTGATTTCAAATTAAATTAGAGATGGTAGGAGAAGATCCAACCTTCAATTTGAAAACCTACCTAGTATTGCAATTAATTACAATTATCAAACAAATTTATATACAAATGCAGTCATTGTTACCATTCAAATTTTGATGACTATTTTTTATTCCGCGCGCTGCTTTAATTCTATTTACAAGCCAATAGCAGTACGCTACATATCAGTATTGGTGGACCTCATCATCCGCTGATCCAATACCTACGTTTTACGTTTCGGCCTTTTTAATGTCGGCTAACGATCACTCTACTCGTCTGCTTTATTGGCAATTATATTTAATGAAATAATTCGTCTTACATTTTACAAATTTAATTGATATCATTTATGATTTCAAATTAAATGAACGTTGATAGTAAAAGGTTTTACATTTAATTTGAATACCTACCTATATTTTAATTAATTTCTATTATCAAACTAGTCATCGATAGCTTGCTTCCTAATTTTAAATTGATATACCTGTGCAGTCATTGTTACGTTTTCTCGCTTTGTTTCTTTTAATGCTGGCTGACGATCACTCGACTAGTCTACTGTATTGGCAATCATATTGAATGAAATTTTTTTTATATATTATATAGTATTATATAGTATTATTACGTTTGGCTTTGGACACGAGCGAACATTCGATATTCAATTCAGTTGAAATGTATTTTTAATCGATATTTATAAAGAGATTCTTAATGGTTGAAACATCATGTATGACATCATCATCAAAGCATGTCATGTTTACTTTCTAGTTTATTTACATCACAACTGAAGATCATTCTATCGATATTGAATTATATTTTTATTTATATCAAGTATATCAATTAATTACAAGTATTTGTAATACTTGCAATTAATTACAAGTATATAATTACAAGTATTTGTAATTAATATAATTTTTTATCTTAAAGATATTTATTTTTGCTACAATTTTATTCTTTATAACTTCTATATGAATATAATTAAAGTTTCGAAATGTATAAATCTTTAATTTAAAATCCTTTGTATTCTTCAAGATTTATCTCTAAATATCTGGAAGAATTTTATAATACAAATTATCGAATTTCTTTTAAAATTTTAGAACTACTGAGTTCTATTGTGGGCAGTGAACAAATGTAAAATATGGTGTTAAAAATTGTTACTTTTATATATTTACAGAAAATTACTTTTACATAAGATTTATCTATGAAGGTTAAAAGGTTACGAACCAAGGTTGAAGGTTGCGAACCTTCAACCTAGGCTGTAGGTGTATATTTGTTATCTGAAAAATCTGTCAACTACCCACCCTCAAAGTATAATGTGTGTGGTTATCGATAGACGGCATTGCATTTTTGAATCGAATGGCAATCGAACATCTTAATGTTATCTCCATAATATTCAGCAAGTTATCATGGCTGAATGTACAATATTTAAGTAAATAAAACATTAAATGAAATAAGTGTAAAATGTGCAATAAGCCATCATTAAGACATCATTTTTGAACATTAAGATAAATATAATAATTAATAATAATTAATATTATTATTAATTAATAATAATTTATATTTATTTCATTTTTTATTTATAACAAGCATTAAAGAGCTTAGCCAAAAGCATCAATCGATAAGTGATAGTATCGGCAATAATGAAACAATGATTAAAAGGTATGAAAATCTTATAAAGAATTTACATTTACTTATAAATTTGTAATTAAATATTTTATAATGTTTTTGATAAAACATTAAAAAACTTTTGATACGACTATTATTCTGTTAATTATTATTATTCTGATAAAAAACTTCTGTTAATTTTTAAATAAGTTTAATGGATTTTCTCTTTCTATTATAATTTTAAAAATATTAAAATAGTAAAATATTAAAATATAAAATTTAAAACAGCAAAATATTTGTTAAATATTTATTTTAGCTTGTAAGCGAAAAATTTTATGGATATTAAATAAGATACTTTGTATTAGAATAAGGTACTCTAAATAATCAAATTTCATCAGATAAATACGTCATTAGCGTGTATTTGGCCCAGCTGCTATGCTAAGTAATGGAATTGGGGTCAAAACATGATAACATATTCAATTATATACGAGATTCTTCCAGATATTCAAGTGCAATAATTATATTAGTTGACGATATGTGGTGTAGCGTCTTATAAAATCACAATGTTTTTAACGGCTATTTGGAGGAGGGTATCTCCCGACATAAAAACCGTTTTAGATTTATAATTAATAAATTTATTATGGATTTAGCAGGGTGATATGCCATAATGATTTTGGAATATATTTCTTGTAAATTTAAATATGTCATCTTTACGATATAAATTTAAAGTAGTTTTAATTGATGTTAATTTAATGTTCATCCCCATTGAAACCTTATAACATAGCAGTTCCTCCTGATGACCTATAATCCTCATTATGATACATCGTCTGCTATTTATTAGCCAATTCATAAAAATGACGTTTTTATATTTTGATTTTAAATTTTAACTTTATATAAATTATAAGTTAAAAAAATCTTCTTATATCTTCTTATAATTATAAGATTATTTTAATATCTAATTATAATAATATTAAATAATAGTGAATAAGCGTCTTTGGCCTAGCTGCTATGTTGGGTCGAGGAATAGCGGATGAAACGTGATAACATAGCGATTGTTCGTAATGACCGCTATTTTTTATTCTTGTACATCGTTTGTTATTTATTAGTCAATTCATTAAAAATGACTTTAATTTTATATTTTAATTTTAAGTTTTAACTTGATATAAATATAAATTCCAATTTTTAATAAATATAAATTGTATAAAATCTTATATAATTATTTATTATTTATCTTTATTTTTATTTATATATCGTATAATGTGGAATTATAAGAAATTATAAACAAAACATTATAAAAATATTAAATTCACAATGTATAAATCAACAAAATATTATTAAAAATAAATTTAAAGTATTAAGCGAAATTTTTTATATACGTACACTCAGTTATTTGATCTGATTAGTTAAAGTTGAAATTTATCAAAAATGCATCTGAAAACTTTGCTTTGATATCTCAGTTGAGAATTTTTTTAAATATTTCGATTTATAAGCCAAACCGAAAAAAAGACCATACAAAGAGAAAAAGACAGGAAGAATATAAAAAGTAAAAATAAAATAAAGAGTAAAACGTAAAATATAATATTTTACTATAAAAAGTAAAGTAAAGTAAAATATAATCAGCTCCTTCTGATGACTCCGCTGCTATGTTGGGTTAAGGAATAGTGGACGAAACCTGATAACATAGCAATTCCTTCTGATGACTCTAATCCTTATTCTGATACATCGTCTGTTATTTATTAGTCAATTCACAAAAATTGACTTTTACTTAAATTTTAATTTTAAATTTTTACTTGATATAAGTTATATGAAATATTATATACACAGGAAAATAAGATTGAATATAAAATTCCCCCGGGTCCCTCGACCCATGCTATGCTGGGTCAACGAATAGGGGCCGAAACATGATAGCATAGAAGTTCTTCTTAATCCTTTATAATCCTTATTACGATACGATTAGTCAATTCGTAAAAATCAACTTTTATTTTAAATTTTAAATTTTAACTTTATATAAATATAAATACTTTAAAATATTATATAATTATTTTTTATTTATCTTTATTTTTATTTATATATATTATAAAATACATTGACTCAGTTATCTGATATGATTTGTAAACATCGGTTGAAACCATTGTATATAATACAAAAATGTACTTTATCCATAAATTTATCTTAAATATATATAAAATATATATTATATTATTATATATTAATATTTATTAAATTTTATCAAGGATAAACACCATTATTTAAATTATACACTATTATCAAGAATTATTCAATTGTTGGTTAAAAAGATTGTCTTGAAAATAAAGGCACGTTGTGTACCTACGTGCCACCGAAATATTGTATCAAAACTGTATGATAAATAATGTATCTTCGCCTTATTTATAATCTATTTATTTCTTATTCGTTGTTTTTAGAAACAACTTAAATATTAATATTTACTTCAAATTGTAAAATATTATAATATATTAAATAATATTAAATAATATATTGATATTATTTAATATTTTAATTAAATGATATGTTTACAATAGTAATATTGTTATATTATATTATTTTATTGTTATATATTATTATATTATTACAAGTTGCTATTCAAAATTATTTGATAAAAACATGTAAAACTGTCTACACAATATTTTTCAATATTTTTATTTTTAATTTAGAATCACAATGCTCTTAATAGGTGGCAACAGTAAAATTGATAATCAGAAGATAAGTTAATTCATTGGAATCTTTTCCTGTTTTTCTGTCAAGGATGGTTTCGTGTGGCCGTCGAATAGTTGTTGTTCCTCCATATAGGATTGTGGCAAAGCAGTCCCAAATATATCGAATTCCACACCAGCAATAAAATAGATTACTGCAGCGATTATAAAGACGGTTCGCCATTCTGCTGCTGTCCCCTATTTCCAATAAAATTATTCTTGAGAAACTAATATTCAACTGAAATTTAAATTTATAAATTTTCGCCACCAACTGTACAATTTCTTTAGATAAAATTCAAAATTTGTGCCGAGGCGAAAATTATTTATATATCTAGGTGCTTTAAATATGTTTTACGCTTTATAAAGTCGATGCTCTAATATAAAAGTTAATTATTAAAAATCGTTATTGTTTTCGTTACTGAATCAGAAAACAAGAAGTTAACAAAGGATGCATTGTAAATGATGTTATTTTCAAGTTTTTATAAATAATTTAATATTGTTATGCCAGATATTTATAACCAGAAACTAAACATCTTATTTAGACTAAAATTCCACATAAATAATTAAATAATTAAAAGTCTAATTAAGTCTAATATTTATTAGTTTAATAATTAAATGAATTAATTAAATTGAGGCAGATATTATTATTTCCTAATTTGGTTTAACGTGATTTATTAAGAATAATTATTTTGGCTGGTTGAAGATTGTCGATTGGAAATTATAGATAGACAAGCTTCGCAAATACTTTAAAACATTTAGCTTTTGTCTGGTCAGCGAGTACAACTAGACAATTATCTCAGATATTTATCATTACATCTAAGATTTTCTGATAAGGAATTGCATTTTCGTGACTAATGCATCATAACTAATTCAAAACTCTGTGTGCAGTCCAATTCCACTGATGCCAAACAGGATAAATATAATGTTGTCAATACCTTTGACTCTTGATCCGTATAAAGGTGATATTTAAACGACGTTTGGGCGCATCATCGAGTAAGATTAGTTCAGGTGACATATTTAGTGACATTTAGTATAGTAGGTGCTTGAATAAGCAATCGTCGATAAATGCTCGTTTAAATCTTTCTGAATTGAATCATACACACAAACGACTTTAGTCCATAACTTTTTGTAGTTTTTATGTTTCAAAAATCATCCTTGAATTGAAGGAGGCTCAACACATGTAAGTCCCCTACTGTGTTGTGTTCGTTTATTGTCATTTCACATGTTTTACATGGCAATAAATGCTATGTGCCAATTTATCCAACCACATGACGAATTCATTCAACGCAAAATATTAACGAATAAATATCTGAGTATAATTACATTATCCTAAGATATAAGGCTCCTATCAACAAAAAGCCAAGAGTAATTATAATTATATAATATAAATATTTATAATATATAATATATATAATATATTATATTATATAATTATCTAATGTAATATATCTAATATATTATCGCTATCTGATATATTTATCTAATGTAATATATAATTATAATTATATATAATTATAATTATAATTATAAAACGCTGCTATTTCTTAATAGTTTTAAGAAATATTAAGAAATTTCTTAATAGTTTAATATTTTTAATTTAAATAAAAATTTGAATTTTTTCGAGATAAATTAATTTTTATATATTAGATATTTATTGAAGATAATAAATTTATTATCTTTTGCTGATGGCAAAAGATAATATTTTTTTATAAAAAATATTTCATAAATTTTACCGTTTTGGTGATTTCACTTGTTACGTATGGAGCGATAATTCCTGGTATAGCTCCTATTCCATTTGCCATACCAAATACAATTCCAGCAATAGATCCACCAATATCATTACATACACACATAAATCCGGCACCAAATGTTACTCCACTAAATATAAAAAGTACATTGCTAGCATTTTATTTTATTGGCTTCAAGTATTATATCATGATTAAAATGTTATTATTAATTTTAATATTAAATAATTAGACAAAAAATAATTATAATTATACAAGAAAAATGTTACCAACATTCACATATAAAACACAAAACGATTAAATTGTTTTCTAAATTCATTAAGTAATCACGCAGAAAAATTAAATTAAATAATTTAATTTAATTCAATTTAATTACTAATAATTAAATTGTGAATGTAACATTTCGAATGTTTAATTGATCGAAAATAGAGTATAAAAAGCACAGCCAATGTTAATTAACCGTTAAATTAAAACAAATGAAGAGGCGAAATTTGCAAATCATTGTTTGCTTTTATGAGTCGTATTCGTTTATACGAGCCAAGCAATTCAAAAAAATTATAAAAATCGTTATATAAAGTAAATTATACAGTGAAAGAGGGCAATTCATTAATGTATTTTTCTAAGTTTCGCCATCATATTAAGCTGGTAAAATATCTGAGAACTGTAGAATTAAATATTTATTTAAATTTATTATATATATTTAATATTAATATTTAAATGGTCAAATAAAAGAATAATATTAAATAAATGGTTTAACAAAGTTTACTTTTCAAAAATAGTAGAATTCTTCTTATATTCCAAATCATGTTAAAATGATTCCTAAACCATTTATTTATATTTTTGGCCATTTATTTAGCAATGAGTCTTGCCATATGATTTATTTTATGTTTATTTTTGTTAATGCTGGAATACAATAAGTGTGATTTAAAATGATCAACTTGTAATTCAGTAATTGCTAGTGTGTTTTAAAGAGTTAGCAAAATCATATGAATGAGAACAAATGAAACTTATAATTAAGTGAAAAAATGAAACTTACAATAAAAACTGATAAACTTATTTTTAAGCATTCGAATAATTCGTAATTTATTAAAATACTTTTAATTAAAAATAAATATTTATAAATGAAAAAAATACTAATTAGTTTTAACAGCTTTTGTAGTAAGACTGTGGAAATAACTTGAATCGCAGTGTATTGCTGATACTCGTACGTAATTGAGTATTTTCTGGAAAAAAAAACTAAAGTGATATTGGACGAAATTACTACATTCTGATAAATAATATGTGGAGCTTAAGGTCGATATAATGCAACTTATTTAACATTAAACGCATTGTATTCCACAATTTATTTCAATTGAGAAAGAGCAATCCTACTCAATAGCAACATCCCTATTTGACAGATATTTCATCAAAAGCAACAAATCAGCCAGATAACACAAATTTTAAAATTCGCCTTTTATAGTGAGGTGGATTTTCCAATCTATTTTTTATTATTGGCAACGGCTCGATCGTTGAGTTTAAAAATTTAATTCTTTATAAAATTAACATTACATTTATCTATTTTTTTTACTCAAAATAACTTACTTTTAAATGCTTGGCATCAAATGTGAGGAAAATGTTTGCTTAACTTAACACACATTATTTTATATTATGAATTTTTAATAAAATAAATATATTAATAAAATAAATATATTTAATATTATTAATATATCAATATTATTTATTATTTTAAAATTTTTATTTTCATTCGCTTCTACTTACAAAAGTAATTGACCGATTGTTAAAAGTGTCACAGAAATGGATGCTTGCCCGTTAGGAACAAATCCCAGTGCTAAGATAAATATTCCTGGACCAAATGCTCCTGTAATCAGTAAAGTTAGCTTCAAATAATTGAACTGATAATTATGATCAAACCTATAGAGTTTGCTAGTTTTCTCACTGTTGTTCTAGTCATTATTTGTCGGTTTATCAACATATCTGCAACGATACCGGAGATTGTTGTCGATAACCAGATCATAATAAAGGGAAGCGCGGAGAGCAATCCGTTCTGAATAATACGACATTAAATGTCAATGATATTGAATATTTATGTATTTAAATTGCGTGTATTTGTGACGATAACAAAGAATGCCTGTTAATTGTTAACAAATATACATTTATATTGGATCATCCTAATTTTTTAGTCACTTTAACTGGGACTACTTATATTGTACTTACACAATCATTTTTTCCATATGAACTATGAGAATGCTTAAATAGCATGATCTTCAATATGTCAATTCTCACAAGTAAGATGTTATAAAAGTAAGTGTAATTTTTTTTACAATATATTAAAAAATTTTACAAAATTTGTTTCAATATATAAGTGTGCGCTGTTCGTCAATATCCAATTATAAAATGAACAAATTTTGCAATAATCTAAAATAACGTCACTGCGACTACTACATAACTGAGTCTACTTATTTTGTGAATAGAAAATGCAAATATCCTAATTCTGATTATTTAAAAACTTGAACTTTTCTATAATTTAAACTTTTTATATATTCATAATCATGAAATTGTAAATTTCTTGTTAATTTTCTTCTTTTATTTATTATTTAAAAACTAAATTTGTTTAAACATTTCGCAAAATAATTTTGTACAAAATAATTATTTCGTATATCTATGATTTATATTAACTAAATAAAAATCTTAGTTCAGTAAATTCTAGTTACGATGATCCAACTCGAATTTCTTTCTGACATCTTTCGACATATTCAATTATATACGAGATTCTTCCAGATATTCAAGTGCAATAATTATATTAGTTGACGATATGTGGTGTAGCGTCTTATAAAATCACAATGTTTTTAACGGCTATTTGGAGGAGGGTATCTCCCGACATAAAAACCGTTTTAGATTTATAATTAATAAATTTATTATGGATTTAGCAGGGTGATATGCCATAATGATTTTGGAATATATTTCTTGTAAATTTAAATATGTCATCTTTACGATATAAATTTAAAGTAGTTTTAATTGATGTTAATTTAATGTTCATCCCCATTGAAACCTTATAACATAGCAGTTACTCCTTATGACATATAATCCTTATTCTGATACATCGTCTGTTATTTATTAATCAATTCATAAAAATGACTTATTTTAAATTTCAATTTTCTATTTTAACTTGATATAAATATAAATTGTATAAATGATATCCACTGAATTTGCGTTAAAATGCATCAAATTAGAATTGGATAAGAATTAACTAATAACATAGCAGTTACTTATGATGACCTAATTCTGATACATCACCTGTTATTTATTAGTTAATTTATAAAAAATTGGTTTTTATTTTAAATTTTAATTTTATAAATTGTATAAAATATTATTATTAAAAATTTATGGATAATAAATAATATACTTTGTGCTAGAAAAGGATACTGAATAATCGAATTTCATCATATAAAGTACGTCATTAGCGCGTATTTCACCCCGATGATATGTTGGATCAAGGAATAGGGTCGAAACCTGATAACATTGCAGCTCATCCTGATGACCTCTAATCCTTATTTTTATAAATCGTCTGTTATTTATTAATCAATTCATAAGAATTGACTTTTATTTTAAATTTCAATTTTAAATGTTAACTTGATATAAGTAATATAAAATCTTATTTAACAATCATTTATTATTTATTATTTAATTATTTATTATTAAAAAATATGTTTCTTGTAAATTTAAATGTCATCTTTACGATATAAATGAACAATAGTTTTAATTGATGTTAATTTAATGTTCATGTCTACATATATACCTTTATCATCAATGTTAGTTTTATTAAGAATGAGGATATTTGGATAAATTTGTTCGCTTATTGAATAAAAATTGTTAGAGTTAAATACACATATATCATCAATTTATCAAAACATATATTTCATATATATGAAATATATGTTATATTTAAATATAAATATACGTAAATATAAATATATAATATTTAGTATATATATAATATTATAATATATAATATATATTTATATATGTTAAATACATATATAAATATATATATATTTCATATATAAGATTTCAAATAATTTATATCAAGTTAAAATAAAAAGTTGAAATTTAAAATGAAGGTTAATATTTATGAATTGTCTAATAAATAATGACGATGTGTCCAGGAAATCAATATCATTACAAATTGTTGCAATTCTTAAAATTTTATTATTTAATGTATTATATTTTATATTATATGGTATGCATGAATGCTCATGCAAAAATATGTTTATTGTAAATTTAAATATGTCATCTTTACGATATAAATTAATAGTAGTTTTAGTTAATGTTAATTTAATGTTCATATCTAGATATACACCTTCTTTATCATTAATATTGGTTTTGTTAAGAATAAGGCTTTCTGGATAAATGTGCTCACTAATTGAATAAAAATTATTAGAATTAAATACACATATATCATCAATGTATCGAAACATATATTTCATATATTTATATTGTTTAGATTTATTTTTTAAACAGTTTTGAACAAATTCATATTCTATAAAGCTTAAAAACAAGTCAGCTATCACTGGGCTACTATTACCTCCCATTGTGACAACTTTTACTTGTCTAAATATAGATGTCCCTACTTTTAAATAATTTTGATTTATCAAAATATTTAAGGATTCTATTAATTCAATTTTATCCATATATTTATATTTATTTGATGGTTTAATTTTTGTTAGATAGGCGTTATAATTATTATAACATATATATGTATATCTTTTTCCGAATATAAGGTTAATTAATTTTACTAACGCTTCTTTAATATCTACTAAATCTAGATTTGTATAAAGCGTACTAAAATCGTATGTATTTATATTTCTGAAAATTTATTCCTTTTGTCTGTTCTAAAAATTCTTTTGTAGAATTAATACTGAAATAGTGTTTTATACCAGTATTAATTTCGATTACCTTGCAATATTTTTTTAAATGTGCTTTAATTGCTATAAGTATTTTATTCATATAGACAGAAAGTGGTTTTAATGTACATTTAAACGCACTGCATATGAACCTTGGTTTTATTGGATTTTTATGTCATCAATAGTAACTGCTATGTTATCAGGTTTCGGACCCTATTTCTCGACAAAACATAGCTGAGGAGAAAAATAAGAGCTAATGACGTATTTCATCTGATTAAATTTTAAGATATTAAAAAAGCGTTAGAAAAATTTATTAATCAGAAAATGTTTATTTCATAACAACATGTAATAACTTACCGCGTTAATATCGAAACAAAGGACTTCTTTCATATACTTAGGTGTCATTGTTAACAGCATTAGGAATCCCCAATTTACAAAGGTATGATATACCGTGTGTGCAATAAAAGCCTTACTTTTAAGAATTCGCAACCAAGGCACCTTAATAAAAAAACATTGTAAATATTAGTTCATATGTAAAAAAGAAATTGATATTTTTGAATTATATTTCAATATTTCAAATTTTAATTAATTAAATAAAAAACTAACTTACAATGATCTTCAATTATTGGAATCAGTTAGCTAAGGTGCTAGCTAAGCTTTCTGGAATCAAAAATAATGGTAACAGTTTGTCACTGAATAGGCCGTCGAGTGACGAGAGCTTTGTCATTTTACATCAAGTGGATATAATAATGGTTATAATAGTGGTTATAATATTATTATAACCACTATTATTATAATAGTGGTTAGTATACTAGTGGTTATAATACTGCTGAGTATATTATCTATTGAAACTTTTATAATCGACAAAATTATTTTGATTAAATGTTCAATGTGAATTAGACCTATCATTTCCTCTTAAAAGACTATTTTATCGTAGTGGTTTTAGTAAGAATTTATATCAAATATTTTAGTATTAAGAAAATATTATTTCGACGGAAAATTGATACATTATTTTGGGTACTGTGACATAATTCAAAGCAGCCTTGCTGAATATTTTACATATCGTCAAAATATTCAAGAATAATTTTTTCAAATCATTATTCATTTTATTATTTGCGTTAGTAAAATCTCTTTTACAACTAGCCAAATGTACTCATACATTTATGAACTCATACATGTATGTACTCTATGGCCAATGTATGCTAATTGCCTCAGTAACTCTTTAAGGTATATATCTTTTTAATTAGGTTTTCTGATAAGATTCAAGCTTGTTCAATCAATCCCGAGTTTATATCACCATAATGATCAGGAACAAAGTTTTTATAAGCCGTGTTTGAATGTTTAATAGGTCTGGATGGGAACCCGTTTATAAAATATTTAAAAATATTTACATTATATATTTATATTTACATATACTTATAAAGTATAATTATTTTATTTATTGAATGACGTAATAGTATTTACTACTAGTGTAATATATCATGACAATTAGCAGTTAGTTTGATAAAGATAAATATATAAAACAAATATGATAAAAACTCAAACTCTACATTTTAAGAGGTAATTTAAGAATCAAAATACCGCATATTACGATGTTTTGTGGTTCATTATAATTTAATTAAATAAAAATCAATAATTTATTTATGAAATACGGAATATAAATAAATGTTTATATTCTTAATTAGATAATCGCCAATTTAGTGAATATCTTTCTTCCGTACTCAATTATTATTTTAAATTATTAAAAAAATTATGTAGTTAAAACTTACATCTCGCAATGCCACATGTTTTCGTTGTATTGTGTTTCTTTGTATATATTGTTTTTCTTCAGAGCTTAAAAATTTGTGTTGTTGTGGATCATCTGCGAATAAGATTATCCACAGCGCGCACCAAATAAAAGTCATAATGGCTAAATAAGAATGGTTAAACAAGCTTATACAAATGTATAAATATATTATCGATTTGAACGATTTCAAATTAAGATATTAAAATAATAAGCAAACATTTTATATATTAAGATACATATATAGATCATTATTTAAAATAATAAATATAATATTAATATCAATATATTAATATTATATATCTAGGTTATATATAATAATTTTATATATCTAAATAAGGATATATAAAAGGGATATATATATCCTTATACAAAATGCTTAGATATTAAACAGATATCTTAAAATATAGATTTATCTAATTTGATTGTTACGAAAATGTAATATTAAAACGATAATAATACTAATATAAAATAAAAATCATAAAATAGATTTTATCAGTTTAATAAATCCAAATTAAATAAACATTGTTTGATGAAATTAATCTTCTAATTGTTTAAACAGTAATATATAATTAATCTTCAACTTTGGATAATAAATTAATATATCAAGATTTGAAAATATCAAAAATAATGATTTTAAATATTAAATATTATTAAAATTTAAGTAGTTTTATTACGTTTATTACTCGCAATACACAATTTATATAATATATATGTATTATAATGATTGAAATTGACTCAGTTAAGACGTTTTTTAAGATGTTTTGTCGTGCTTTAAAGTTAATTTTGAACAAAAATGGGAAATTAACAATTTTATAGAGCAGACAGCTTAAGGGTTTTATAAACTAATTTCTCAAATTTGGTAATTTATTAATTTATATTTACATTTCTAGAACTTTTATAGTTTTTAATCAATTTTTTGATTTCAAGATATAGTTTATATTTATATCGTTTAAATATATAATATTACTTATAATTTATAATTTAATATTTGTTATTTAATATTATTTATTATTTAATATTTATAATTATTTATAATATATAACATAAACGATATAGTTTGAAACATTTGTTAATTTATAAAGCCATTTAATGATTTACTGAAAATCTTGAACGTTTTACTTTTTAGAGTAAATCTTTATTTTGAGATTCATAGATAGTACAAAATAGTACAAAACTATTTCACCCACATATTGAAACTATTTCACCATTTCATAGCTGTTTGATGCGGATAAGAAAATATTTAATTAGCAAGAAAAACATTAAATAGAAATTAATAGCAAGCTTGAATAAGTTGTTTAATTTGTTTGTTGAACAAATTAAAATAATTTATTTTTTATTCCTATTTCAAAGTAACCAATAGTTAATTACAGATATTCTTTATCCAGCAAAGAAAGTGGCAATACTTACATATCGAGTAAAATAGAGAAGGCCATCCACCTCCGAACCCATTTTGGCATAAGTATCCGCCCAGTGGTAGTGTGAAAACACTTCCAAGATGAGATCCTTTAAACAATAACTTTAATAAATTAAAACGATAAAACATTTTAATGTATTCTATTCGTGAATGTAATCATTGAATTATATCCGTAGAATGGCTTTTAGTCCTGGCTTTTTCCCGAGAAGTACGATTTTCGGGGAAATAGCTTTTTTCTAAGGGAAAATCCAAGATTAAATTTATTTCGAAAGTAATTCTACGTAATATGTGTCTTTGACATGTTAGTCGAATGATAAAATATAATTTATCAAATTATATTAAATATAATATATTTAATATTAATATAATATATAAATATAAGTATATTTATTTTTTTATATAAAATAACTAAATTATTACACAATTATTACAATGAGTTTATAAATGGGAAATCATGACGAAGATCAGATTGATAATCTTCTGTAATCCCCTGAGCGATCTCCAAAAGACAGGCCGCGTTGCCTCGTTGCACCGCACAGCTCAATCTCTGTGAGAGAAATCTCGCTGTTCTCCGATCGCCTGTAGCGGCAATTAGCTTCTTCCCTATAGATTCCAGGAAGCTGGACGTAATCGGCCCGGTATCCCCTATTATCTCGATCGCCAATTAAGTAATAATTGTATTTAATTAAGTAATAATAAATATTAATAAATATATTAATTAAATATTAATATAAATTTAATATTTAATAAACATATTTAATAAATATATTTATTTAATTACAGTTATATGTGAACTATAGTTTGAGTAGGATTATCCTTGAGT
This sequence comes from Pomphorhynchus laevis, assembly GCA_012934845.2. NCBI lineage: Eukaryota > Metazoa > Acanthocephala > Palaeacanthocephala > Echinorhynchida > Pomphorhynchidae > Pomphorhynchus > Pomphorhynchus laevis. The sequence continues at coordinate 46,150 of WNNJ02002706.1, forward strand.
TATATTGAGGCCAATGAAGAGTCCATTGAATAAAATAACGCAATTGGCCTCTTTAGGAAAATATTTTGAATATTTTCTGTTTTATTAGCGAAAATTTACTAATTAAGTTAATTTTTGTTTTTTTTTTGAATTTTGTTAATTTGTTTCAAATTAACAAAATTAGTATTAGTATAGAATTATAACAAGATTGATAATCTTTACATTTTTTATTCTTTAAAACCCTTTACTAATTTTATAAGGGCGATTTTCTAATAGCTATTGTTTCAAAAAAATCGATTGCTCAGTTACGATTACGCCAATGATTAAAATTATTAGATTGAATCCTTGGTTAGATTAACTGATCAGCAGATTGCTGGGACGAACTTATTATTTAAACTGAATCGTATTGTAAGATCTACAGTATCATTATCTTTAGTAAAATAATAAGTTTATAATAATTATAATAAATAATTTTTATCTCAAATTTTTTTATTTCAAAAATTATAAATTAGTGATAATTATTTATAAATAAAAATAGCGATACATAACTATAAAAATTAATACCTGTATAATATTCTATACTATTTATATTTATATAATATTAAAATTTTAAATAAAAATAAATCAACTTTGTTATGCTATTTTAGCTAAGCATTTCAAATGCTTATGTATATCAACGAATTCTATTTATTGAATTATAAATAGAATTCCGAATTCTTAACTTTTATTACAACTTTTACAGTTGTAATAAAAGTTATTAAAATCTATTATTAAATAGATTATTAATCTATTATTAATAAATTATAATAATAATCTAATAATAATTATAATCTATTATTTATAAATCTATTATTAATCTATTATCAAAATCTATTACAACTTGTACAGTTTTAATAGATTTATAATAAATACTTGTCAACTCCTCATAAAAAAATTATATTATAAATTGATTGTTCACTGGCATAGATTACTACTTGATAAAATACTATACAAACGTTGGTAGAGTTCTTTACTAATATTATACCGCTTTATACCACAGTTGACCCTTGCGCGCAGGAATTAATCGATGATGTCTGCAAGCAATCAAAAACTTCTTTAACAACTAACACATCATTAACTTCATTATAAAATCTTCCTATTATCTATGGAGTTGCAAGCTCAAGCTTAAATCTCCATATCGCAGCCGAATAATATTATAAATTGATTGTTCACCCACTTTTAAATTATATTTTATTAGTGGAGAGTGAAATTAATTTTATTAAATTAAAAGTCAAATTTTCGATAGCTAATTGCTATCATTGTCCGGACAAAATTATGTAATTAAGATACAAAATATATAATTTTTAAAATTTTTGAGATAAAATAAACTTAGGAACCCCTATTTATACATTTTAATTTTAAAATGTATTTAAAAGGAATTGACGGTGGTTTTTTAGCACTTACAGGAGAAGGTGCGAACATAAAGACAATTTATAAGTTCACAAATTTTACTGCGCTTATCAGCATGATTAAAAAATTACATTCATTTAAAAATTACATTCATTTTTTTAATCTAAATATTTATGATCAGGAGCGTTTAGAAACCTTTTAAAATTTTTAAAAACCTTTGATTGATTGCAATCAGGTGATAAGCGCAAAAGCGCTTAAATATTTTTCAAAAAGTTATTCCATTGTCAACTTAGCAAACTCATAAAAAATTAAAAATTATTATGCATTCATAATAAATGCTTACTCAATAAACTAAGAAAGTGGGAGATAATCATAAAGTCAGTAACCATAAAATAAAGAAATAATTCTCCACAGTTATTCTCTCAATCAACAAGCGTTTATCTCTTCTGATCTGTAAAGGGATTAGAAAAGGGGTTAGCATTCGAACCTAGATATTTAGCTGCCATTGTTCATCAAGCAATCACCAACGCGACACCTTTAGACCGAGCCGTCCAGGAGATGCCACACATCTGAAGTTCTAATCGCGACGTACGATTAACGGTAGTCTCGACATAAGGTGTTTAAGAAACCATAGCTATCTTACATGGATGCCTTTTTTAAAATTAGACGATACTTAAGATTATGCATTCGCATACTAACTGCCATGCATCATACACCAAATGTCATTCTCCAAATGCCAACGGAGATGCCCAGTGTAATTAATTTTTAGTTGCTGGGGAGGTGTAGTATTTGTTATATACACACTTATATTATCGCTTTAACAATTGTGTCCAATAATCCTTTCACTTTCTGAGACAACGATCCCTATTATGTATATCCATTGATTAATTACGCATCAGTTAGCCTATCCATATTAAAATCATGCTACCAGTTTTGACTGTAATCGTGTGTCGATCTAGCTAAACTTTATTTCATAAATTTTGTAAATTTTATAAAAACATTTATAATTTATGAAATAATATGAAATTTATTAAAAATTTTATAACAATATAAAATTTGACAAATTAAATTCAACCAATTATTATATGAAATTTATATTAATTATTAATTTTTAATTAATTGATGATTATGATTTTAATTAATTAAATTTTAATTAATCAATTAGTGAACACATTTACCCAGAAAGCCTTATTCTTAACCAAACCAATATTAATGATAAAGAAGGTGTATATCTAGATATGAACATTAAATTAACATTAACTAAAACTACTATTAATTTATATCGTAAAGAGGACATATTTAAATTTATAAGAACCATATTTTTGCATGAGCATTCTTGCATACCATATAATATAAAATATAATACATTAAATAATGAAATTTTATGAATAGCAAGTATTTGTAACGATATTTGTTTTCTTCCAGATCATTTAAATAATTAATATATGCATATTTTAATCTAGATTACTATAAAAATAACATCAAGCAGAAAATAGTAAAATATATAAATCAACACAATAATATAAAGAATAAATTTAAACTCTTAAGTGGCAAATTTTTATGGATGGATAATAAATAATATACTTTGTATTAGAATAAGATACTAGATAGTTATTTCAGAGGAAATACATCATTAGCATGTATTTGGCCCCGCTGCTATTTTGGGGAGAGGAGTTAGGGGCCGAAACCTGATAGCATAGCAGTTCCTCCTTATGATCTATAATTCTTATTCTGATACAACGTCTGTTATTTATTAGTCAATTCATAAAAATGACTTTTATTTTAAATTTCATTTTTTTAACTTGATTTAAATTATAGAAAATCTAAAAACAATTATTAATTTTATTATTTAATTATTAAATTTTGATTTAGCATTATTATGTTTTGTTTATTTTATAATTATATTAAATACGTAGACTCAGTTAGCTGATTTAAATTATAATATTTTATGAAAATATAAAATTCAACAAATTATTATATGAAATTTATTATATTTTATGAAAATATAAAATTCAACAAATTAAATGTGTTATATTACCAGAGACTGCGAAACCAATCAATATACTTCTGTCTTGAATTGGTGCCCATCTTGACCACAATTGTGAAACACTTGGAAATATCATACCCTAGATTATGCAAAATTTAGCGATTCGTAAAATACTTTATAGTTAATACATAACTAATATACAAAGCTCGAAACGTTTGCAGAAATAAAATAAATAATAAAATATTGCATTTTCTGGTTTATAAATAGTTAAAATATATGTAGAACTACAGCTCTGGGTAATTTGAAGGCTCTTATATGTAGGTTAGAAAAATTAGAACAAAGCAAATCAGGCTTATTAGTTTATTATAGCAAACCTTTCGACCTCTCGATATTCTTCAATGAAAACAGTCACACGTAAATTTTAAAATTGAAATGCTTGTTAACTTATATTTTTTTTATTTAAAAAAATATAATTTATAAAAATTTTATATTTTATCTTGGCTAACAAAAATTTCAATTTTTAAATTTTTGTGTGACTGCATGCCCTGAAGAAGAGCGAGAAACGTTTGCTAAAATAAAATAATTAATATTATTAGAGCCTCGCTTGCTCTGTTCTATAATTTTTGCGAACTTATATATAATAGCTTTAAATAGTACAATAGTTTTATATTTATCTAACGATTTACACCAGCACAAGCAAAATATATTCAAAATTTTATTGAAAAAGTTTCGCTATTTGGAGCTTTGTCAATTTAGAATGAGAAAACAATAAAATTAACAAGTAATAAAACAATCTCAGCAATTGTTTAAGGTGTAATATCGACATTTTCATGTGTAAATGTGCTCCGAATTTAAACCATGATTAGCATCTGTTAACAGTTGACCTACAATTCTCTGTTCTTTTATTCTTATGTCGTTAGTGTCGTTGATACCATCCTTTATTATAATGTAGTCAAAAATATCTAAATTTTTTGAATCTGCTGAAATACAATTGTGCACAATCGCGTCGCGATGTGTTAAATGTTTATTTAATCTGCGATTATTAAGTCTCATATTCATGCTAAGTCCTGTCTCACTAACGTATTGTAGTTGGCACAGTTTGCATGTTGCTAAATAAACATTACCGTTTGATGAGCATAATGCGTTGCCATTTATTTTATATTCTAATTTCGTTTTGCTGCTAACTTAGTAGCATTAATAACATTTTCACAACATTTTGTTCGCGCTCTTTGGCATTGTTTACATCCCGAAATTACTTTGTTTTCTTGTCTTTGGTATTGTTACCGTATTAATCAGCGGCCGATTGTGTTTGCAGCTTTAAAGGCTATACATACTCTTTTGATTGGTTTTCCTATTTGTTTTGCAATATTACCTATTGATTCGTTGGCTCACATGATAATGATTGCAATGGCTTATGATACGGGAAGACGTGAATATTGTCACTGCATATATTTTCCTTCGTCAAGCTTTTGGAATTTTATAATGATATTAGACTTTTATTAATTGATCCATTAACCTCACGATAAGTATATCCTCTCGGAATGAGCTGCTTTCTTAGTTGGTCTATTGTATTTAGCCGTGATTGTGTTTTACTACAGATTTTCAGGATTCTTGATGTTTCATTTTTGATCATATTCATCTTAATGTGTTTTGGGTGGGCACTCAGGGGGTGCAGATGCATTTTAGGACTACTGGGTTTCCTATATATGCTGGTCTGCAATGTATCATACTTATCACAGTAAATAGACACATCAAGGAAATTAATCGGAACTGTTCTATTTATCGTAAACTTTATTGGTCCGAAATTGTTTAAATTGTTAACGAATTGTTCTAAATGTTCTTTGCCTTCCTTCCAAACAAGAAAGATGTTGTCAATGTATCTGGATTTAATAAGACGAGGATATAAACAACGGCAAATTCAAGTGGCTATTATTTAATTTAAATGGAACAAATAGAAAATGCTATTAATTATTAAACAAACATTATACCAGATAATTAAAATATATATAGAATGGAATACATCATTCATTAAACTTGATAAGTCATTCAATCTGCGATCAAAAGGTCAACACAAACAACCGGAATCAAAAGCAATAATGTTAAAATGTGTTACTGACCACCAAGAAAGATAAGAGATATTATAACGAGCTCTAATTTTCCTTAAAAGTGTTCAAATGAAATAAATAAACGGTTCAGAACCGTGTGGTTGCAAGCGTTGCAAAACATGTGCAGAAATGTCACCATCAACCACCTTTGATAGCGTGTCAACTGGGACACAATACAAAATTAAAAGCAAAACTATATGCTAAACTAAAGGAATTATATACCTGTTAGAAGGAATGACGGGAAACATCCGTTTGTCAAATTCAGAGAATTCATATTCATATCCAGAGTAAGCCTGACCACTCTTTTAAAATAAAGATAATCAGCGGTAAACTAACCGATTTGCATCGCAGAAAAAGACAAGAACTTTATTGAACTGCGCAATTAATGACTCAACTCTAAGTCACATGAACGAAGAAAAGAATAAATTTGTAGTGTAGATTCTTCCATGTCTACTAAATAGTATATGTTCATATGTACTACGTAAAGGTTGTAGAATATTGTATTGTGCTACTGTCGAAGGGATAACCCGAAAACGTTTTATAAATAAATTGCAAAAGAAAACTTGATTATATTTTATATATACCTACCTATTTTGAAATATTTATAAATCCGACAGAAACAAGGATTTCAAGCCGTGGTTAAAATAACCCTTTTAAAACTTATTGAATTCTTTTACTCTAGAAATATAATATTCCTAATCAAAAATCAAGAGTTATCACATTTCTTAACCGAATAAATTTTTTATTATTCTATATTTTATTGCGTTAAACTTGTTTGACTGAATACACAATACTTTGAATTTTTCTTAATCTAAAATAAATTAAAACTAAAAAATTGTCAATATCATGAATAATACCAATTCCGCATTTTTAATTTACCGGAAAATTAAAATCAATGAATTTTTCTTCAAATAATGTTTCGTGTGGGTTATTATTTATCTTCACAAAATCAGTTTATTATTTTGACCGCTTATTATCAGGTTAATTAGCGGTAACTAAAGATGAGCGGGATAATTAGAAATTTCGTTATATTTCAATTTTTTATTTAAAGATGAGATGATAATATAACTTTTATCACTACACATTTTTAACTTTGACTAAAATACTAAACTATTGACTTACAGCACTTAATCCAACTAATACTCTCATAAACACGATCACCCCATAGCCAAACTTAGCCATGGTTGCATATAAACTTCCAATAGTTCCATTTATCAACATAGAGATAAACATTGTATATTTCGATCCGAATTTCGAAGAAAGAAATCCACCTGGTATTTGAGATACTGCATAGCCCCAGAAAAATGCGGACAAAATCAGACCCTGTGCTTTTGAGTCCCACGGATATGGTCCATCTTGGCTCTAAATATTATTTTCGGATAGAAAAATTGTCAAATTTCTGTTTTATTCAAAAAATATAACTATTTTCCAAGTATAAAATGATTGACTGAGCATTTTAAGTTCTTAATAATTTCTGCAGTTAATGAACCAAGGTAGTTTTTTTTGGCATATCTTGATCGTAATTTCATAAATGCAATCTACAATTTTATATAATATATAATTTAAATGTAGTTTAAATATAATTTAATACTACAAATCATATTTTACATTTACCATGCACGCTCATATATAATCTTTTTAATAGATTGTATTAATTCGTGTCAATGACCAAAACTATTCGATTTTTATTCGGATTACAATATTATACAAATATTTTCAATGGAAACAGCTGATTGTTAAAGCTTCCAAATTATGAATTTAATGAGTTGGCTTCTGTAGACAGGTAGTGGCTAACAAAACACTAGTATATTAAGTCAGCCATTTTAATTGCCTTTTACATTGTAATGTTTTCTAACTATTAGAGAATACAATAAATAGAATGACGAGAGTGTTAAGAAAATACATAATATTAAAGATAGTAGCGGAGCTTCTAGAAAGGTTGCTTCAGGACAGCAGAGTTAATCCTAAATTCTACAAAATGAGTTCAAATTCAGTAAGTTGAATTTTGATTTTTTAAATATGTTGGTGTTAATTTTTGATTTTTTATGAGAATAACTGTTTGTTCTATCGCTAAAGTGTCCACCGATTTTAATATTTTTTTAATATTTTTTATGTAATATTTTTTCTATTATGCTATTGTAATATCTATTATGTTATTGTAATAAATAGTGCTCTTAGGTGTTTGGATTAATTTGAATTCCTTATGAACAATACCATCGTCAGTAGTGCGAATGATATGAAGTGTAAAGAGAAGTAAATATAAGGTGTATTATATAAGGTCAATATTAGGTGCATTGAGAGATAAAATTTGAGAAGCTATTCGATCGTTCATTTTGTTATAATTTTAGAATAATATTAGTTAATCGTATAAATTAACTAATAAATTAATTAGCTAGGAATATTAATTTTATATAAAATTAATTAATTTAGTATAAAATTAATGTTATAAGAATTTATATACAACATAGCAGATACTCATAATATTAATTATATAAGCTATTAATTAAATATTTATAACATTTACTAACCGTTGTATCATTTGTAACTGGACACGAATCAGATGGAGGTTTATCTTCGTGATTTGCCGAATGATTCACCATGCATATAATATTAACACTCATGTCAACTTTCTGTGAATACTGAATAAACGTGCCCAACATAACCAATACTGATATTAAGAATCTGTAGCTGCATACTACGCTTAACATTTTTCTCTCTAAATAAACGATAAAAACTCTTATTAATTTTTTAATAATAAAGTTTAAAAACGCAATAAAGAACCTTATAAACTTGATATTATATATAATTAATATATTAAATTAAATGATATTAATTATATTAATTGTTTGAATTTTAAACAATTGCAATAATTGCTTTTCATTTGCAATAATTGCTTTTCAAACCGTAAGAGAAACATCGCGATAAATAGGTACAGACTGATTTAATTAATGTCAGCTTAATATACAATTTTGCATATTGATTTTTTATAATGAAAATTAAGAAAAATTTTTGCTGCTTAATAAAAATTTTGATTTTAAAAACAAATTGACAAAAATTTTCAATATCCCAAGAGGTCATAATTATCTTAATAAATTTTGATTACAAATATTTATGCAAAAGTATCATTATTCAATAAACGAGCAGGTTGGCGATTTTAGAAACGGTTTTGTTTAATATCACGGATTACTTAATATTTACAGTGAAGATTTTGAAAAATAACACGATTTGATCATCTTGAGTTTTTTTTATCGAATCTTTATACAATATTTCGAACGCATATTGTCAGTATCAAAAAAATCGACATTTCATTGAATTTGACGATTGGCTACTGAATTTGAATAATAAAGTTCTCCTCAAGTTTTAAGAACCTATTATCTACGGACTTTTATATTGCTTTTTAATTCAAATGAAATTTTAAATTTATTTTCGGTATTTTCATTGACTCTATAATATATAAAATAGAAAATTGACTATAAAAAGTCAATATAAAATTGACTCTTAAATATCAGTATATCTTTTTAAGCTAAACACATTTTATTTTTCTTCGTCATTTTCTTAGCAGATTCAGTTCCAAATAAAAATTTTAGTGATTTTGTTAAAGTAAACAATAAAAATCTAATTCAAAATTTGTATAATTTAACAAATTTATTTGTCTTTTGATAAATCGACATTTTGTATTATATGATACAGAAAAGTAACTAACGATCTAGAAGAATCACACGAAAATTTCCTTCATTTATAAAGTCACTTAAATTACTAACCACATCTATTGCAATACATTGATATGTACTCTCCATATATATAGGCTGATAGAATCGGAATCAAGGGTCATTTGAAGACAAATATGTATGGCAAAAAATGATACTAATTCTTGTGTAACATAAAAAAAAACAAAAAACGAATGCCAATCCTTTTTTTCCCACTATAAAGTGGTACATGCATGAAAATATTTCGATTCTAAATTTCATTTGATTTATGCCAACATAAAACTTTGGAATTCTTTCGTGTTTTTTTTCGTGTATATCGGAAAATACCTTGTGGAAATTGTTTGTGAACGAATTGCATTTGATGAATAAGTATAATAACTTTGATACGTTATGCTCTATTTAATAAAAATATTTGCTTTTAATCCAGTTTAAATTCAACAATTTTACAATATATATAAAGTAAAATATACTGTACATTATATTTTACATTATACTGTAAAATATACCGCAAAATATATTGTACATTATATATAATGATTAAAAATTATATAACCTACATTTAAAACCTTGTTTGTAATTAAATTATTATTTTTACGTATTTCAATGTAATCTTAATAAATTAGAAATCATGGCTAACATAAATTTCAAATTGTTACATAAAAACACATTACATTAAGAATTTAAATGTTTTCTACAATGTATCACTATATAGTGATAAAAAATATGGTTATTTGTGTTTAACTTTTTATCCGACATTGAACCGGCCTATCAGATAAGCTTTTTATTCTTCATCCTTTTGTAGGCTTCCATTGAATCATCTATTATGGTATTGATCATCTCATGGTCATGAAAGTTTCACAACATGCCTCACTGTCTGCTGCTACTCTTTTGTTCTTAATATATTTTCGGCTGCTGTTGATTTTGTACTGTGTACTGGAATCCCTATATACTGCAAACTACAGGTGGTACATGTGGTACTATCCTAAATCTGAACATTGTATGACAAATAGGTTATGCTACTGTTGAAACTATCTTTTGTAGCCAAGCTACTATCTGTTGTTGCCATGGCAATAACAAATAGTTTCAAAAGTAGCATAAAAAGGTAAGTTTTATATAAAGTTAAGCTTTTTATATAAAAGCTAAATGATACTTTAGTTTGTAACTAATTGTTACTTACTTTCTTAAGTAACATTTAGGATAACATAAATTTCAAATTGAATATTGCATAAATCGTCAAAAAATCAATGTTTAAAATCAGTACTTACCTCCCATCTTTACTCTTTTTATTATACTAAACTTGTAGTATAAATTTAACTAAACTGTAATTTTTTAATAAATAGATGAAAGTCTACTTTCCAATTACTCATAAATTAAATTTCAACCACATTTTAATCGCAATTACTCTCTCTCTATTTATACTAATAATTTTAAAAATGAGTCATTTCACCTAAAACACTATACAAAGAAATAAGATAGCGAAATAATTCTTAGAGCAGGAGTTTATCAGGCCGAGCTATATAAAATGCTGTTATTTTTAACCGAAAGGCTACATGTAATTGTTAATGTAAGTTTCCTATTTTGTGATGCTTACCAAAATCATGATACATCTAATGCTATAATACATCGTATTCATCTATTGTGAAAGCTTGAATGATAGCATGAAAACAATCCGATCCATATATATATATATATATTTACGATGTATCAGAATAATAAAACACAATCTTCTGCTTTACAATTGGCATATAAAATTGCAGTACCCTTTATCAATGCCATGCTAATCTTCGAAGAAACTTAAAAAATCAACTGTGATTAATTATCGTTCATTTGAGTCACCAAAGTAAATTAAAAAACTCACCCACATGAAAATAAATTCTATATTGTAAAGCGATTTTGAAAATAAAATGGAAAGTGCGATAATTTAACAGTCGGTATCAAAATTATTGTCAAAAACGTTGTAACATTCGATAACACAAGTATCTAAATTCTAGTTTTCATCAAGGTGTGGTAAATTGCGAACTTAATAATTTTAATTTAATTGCCTGGAATAAATAATTTGATTTCTGTCGATACGCTAAATTCAAATTATGCATATAAATTATTTTAATATAAAATTCATCAGTGTCTACAAATTCGCTCTGTAAAGTTAAAATTCCATTCTTTATTTTTATCTATTCTTCATTTTTGTAATTTTTTTCTTAATTCTCAAGATGGTATTATTTTTTCGTAAATCAGAGTTTCTGTGATCCCAATAGATTAAAATATAATACATTAAATAATAACTTGCTCCGATATATTGAATATATATGTTTTTTTTCTAATAATTTTTATTTAGCTCCCAAATTTATCCAGGTAGCCTCATTCTTAATAAAACCGATTTTGATGATAAAGGTGTATATCTAGATATGAACATTAAATTAACATAAACTAAAACTACTATTAATTTATATCGTAAAGATGACAAATTTAAATTTACAAGAAACATTTTTGCATGAGTATTCATGTATACCATATAAAATAAAATATAATACATTAAATAATACAATTTATAGAATTGCAACAATTTGTAACGATATTGGTTTTCTTCCAATTCATTTAAATAAGAATTGATCATTTTGATAATTTAATTGGTACATGTTGTAGACTAATCAGACCAGATAACTGTGTTTTATAACTATATTTTATTAATATAAAGATAAATAGTTATATAAGATTTTATACAATTTAATAAAATAAATAATTGTTATACGAGTTTTTATAATTTAAATCAAGTTAAAATTTAAAATTGAAAATTAAAATAAAAGTCAATTTTTATGAATTGACTAATAAATAACATACGATGTATCAGAATTAGGATTATAATCCAACAGAAAGAATTGCTATGCTATCAGGTTTCTTTCCCGATTCTTCGATTCTAAGGCTGCAATACCAGCCTTCGGTTTTTAATAATGCAATGTAACGAAGGCTGTCATGTAATAAAGGTTGTAATTAAAAGCTTTTATTTTTATCTATTCTTCATTTTTGTAAATTGTTTTCTTAATTCTCAATATGGTATATTTTTTTGTAAATTAGAGTTTCTGTGATCCCATTAGATTAAATTTGCCCCGGTTGTAAATCGCTAGATGAACAATACTTAGCAAATTATTCAATGCATCAGCTGTTTTTAAATCTTGTAAACTTATATTTACTGACCAATGAAAACATAAAATAAAAAATAACTTCTTATTTCTGAAAACATAAAATAAAAAATAACTTCTTATTTCTCGTTATATCAGCTTTACGATATAAATTAATAGTAGTTTTAATTGATGTTAATTTAATGTTCATATCTAGATATACACCTTCTTTATCATTAATATTGGTTTTATTAAGAATAAGGCTTTCTGGATAAATTTGTTCTCTTATTGAATAAAAATTATAAGAGTTAAATACACATATATCATCAATATTATTGGAGCTTGATAAACGAAAATGGGAATTTTTATTTGATATTTCGCTAACCTCCATAGAATTACTTAAAATTACTTACTTTTTAATTACTCAAATTACTTATGTTAGTAGAACCAAACTTCAAAGAACCAACATTTCCCTACCGCTACCCACATAGAAAATTTGGCCAAACAATTTTATTAATATAAAAAGTACCGTAAAAATAAAGTTTACATAATTTATTATATCAATACATAAATTTGAAATAATTATATAAATTTTGTACTTAAATAAAAATGAAATAGTATATTATTATAATTTTATATAATATATATTTAATATATTAATTATATATTTATTATTTAATATATTATATATTTGTATTTTAATATATTATTTATATATTTCATATATTAATGTTATTATAATATATTATTTAATATCTTAATGTCATTGTAAATTGTTGATAAAGAATTATTGGAGTTGGATCAAAGAAAGAATGAAATTTTTATTTAATATTTCGCTAACCTCTGTTAGCATAAAATCAAATAAAAGTTTCCCCTATTTTGATCTAGCTCCAATAATTCTTTATCAATAATGAATCATCATCAACTATTTACAATTAAAATTCTATTTTGTTTAATTTTTGAACTAATGAAATAATGTAATTTGGTATTATCTTTTATTCAAATAGAATTTTCAAGTATATAAATCCATAAAAATAAGATGACAATATTAATAATTATTAAATAATAATTCAATAATATTAAATTAAATTTAAATAATAATATATTATAAAAAATAATAATAAATAATAATAAATCTATTTAAAAATATAAAAAAATATTTTTTCCTATGGTTAAATTTGATTATCTAGACTCATCTCCTATTCTAACATAAATATCTGTATTTCTTTAAATTTCATCTTTGTATTTAAAAATTCATTGTAATAAAACTGGTTATACTTTGTAATCAAGCAAAGGGCAAGTTTTATTTTATTTTGTTGAAATTACCTTAAAAATTACCTTAAATTACCTGAAATTATCGTGTTTATTATATAGACCTCTTCTGGATTAATGAATTATAAAAATTTGACCACCCATGATGTTATTGTTAAAATAACTTTAAGTTTCCAAGTTATTGGTTTCGTTTTAAAATTTTATAAATACCATTTCAATTGTTATTGCATGGTTTATCTTTCAGGTAAAAAACAGCCAAAGAGTCGAACAGTATTTCGTATTCCAGATATTTTATTATTATATTTTATATTTTGTTTATGCTATTCAATTAAGAAATAGCTAAAAAGTCGAATATTCTCGCGAATTAAACCGAAGAGGCAAGTGTCTTTCAAACATTGAAACTGTTATTCAGTTAGATCAGTTGTAGAGTGTGCTTGATTGATTTAACCGCACTATACAACACTTGAATAATTTGGTTCTCCATTAAACAAAAAATTGCATTTTATGCAAATTGAAACATTCGCGTTGTTTAGAATACTTCACAGTATCAGTTTTGCGTATTTAAACTGTTTTATTTATTTGACAGTTTTATTTTTTATATCGATTAAATGTGGTGAGCGACAAAAGCGATATAATGCAATTATTCGAGTATAAATTGTAAGAATAATCGTTTTTGGGAATCTAAAATTTTCAAATTTATTCGTTATGATTTCGACTTGTATCACTTTTATAAAAATCAAACTTTTTTCACTTTTTTCGAAAAAAAATAATTTCTATAAAAATCATTTTTTTTCACATTTTTTCGAATTAACAATTTTATAATTAAAAATAATTTTGATTAAAATAATCAATTAATAATTTATAATTATTAATAATAATTATAAGTTATTTATAATTATTTATTTAATAATTTTATAATTTTGATAAAAATAAATAAATGATTGTTTTATCTTCAGTAATAATACTGATCAAATTATTTAAATTTTATAAAAATTTTAAATTTATCATTTCATATGCTTATTTAAAAATCGCATAAGAGTTTTCAATCATTACAGTTGCTTGATTTCAAAAATTGTTAAAATTTATATTTTAAAATAAAAATATTTTATAATTTATATTTTAAAATAATTTAAAATAGATGAAAAACAGCCCAGTATGGATTTTATTTCATCGTTAATAATTACAATTTTAACGATTTTACGATTTTAAATATAATCAAACTTAGTGTAAATCGAATAATTTCAATTTGGATGTATACGTCAACGTGATGTTACTTATCTATAACATCGCGTTTCTTTTATAAATAATTTTATAAATTTACAAATTCTAAAATCAGCTGACTATCTAAATAATTTCGTAAAAAGTTTTATTCGTTTTAGTATTACCGCAGTTTTCAATTCTGTCAAATATATCAGGTATATATAACTTATGTTGGTAAAAGATAACAATTAAAAGACTTTTAATATTAGCTCGACCTTTGTTATGATATTAAACCAAATATCATTTCAACGAATATATATTTTTGATATCTCGTCTTATCAGATTAATTTTATATCCACTGCAGATTTAATGGAAAAAATAATATTTCAATATTTTTATGTAACTTTATAAATATGAATTCTTTAACAATTATAAATTCTTGCCACAATTAATGCCATATTCTTTGGAAGTGCAATATTATTATCATATTAAAGATTTGATATTAAATTTAATAATAAAAATGTTTAATTTTTGATTTATACTAAAAAACTGCCATCAAACACTCAAATCCTGATTAAAATAGGATATTATATTTGAATTTAATAAAATAAATATAAAATATATCAAACATTAATTGCATAATATTATAATATGAGGAAGTATGCTGCTCTTGAAATGTGATATTTAATAATTGTATTGTAAATGTAAATAAGAATTGTTAGCTTTCTTAAAGTATCTGCAGCGACTAATTTGGCATTGTATTTTTTTTTCGACAGCAAATTTTTAATTTCAAATAAAATTTTAATTTTCATTAAAAAATTTTAATTTCTTACTTGTTTGAACAAATAAGTGTTGACATTGCTTGCTGAAATAGATTAAACATAAAAAATTAAGACGTTGTTAAAATACGAACAAAAGATCAGAAATTGACGCTATTAGCAAGCACAATTAAAGAAATGCCAACGATTATTCCACAGGTTTGTTTGATTGATTCTCTAAATAACAAAATATTAATTGTTATAATTAACAATCTGTACTAATCGAAATTAATCGAAACTACTAATAGAATTAAATACTTTTGTACGTGCACTTTTGAGTAAAAATAATTAACTTTACAAACAAAAGTAGATTAATCAGGTCAGCTACGTATTTATACGTATTTATAAATTAAAAGTAATGATAAATAAAAATTAAATAATTAAATAATTAAATAAATAATACATAATTAAATAAGGAAAAATTTAAATTATTAAATAATTAAAAAATGCAAATTAATTAAATATTAAGTAATTAATTTTTTATTACTAATATAATTACTAATATTTTTAATTACTATTTTATAATTTGTATTTATAATTAAATACAAACAAAAGTAAATTAATCAGGTCAGCTAACTGAGTCTACGTATTTTATATTTAAAGAAATTATCCTAAATAAATAAATATTCAAAAACGATCAGGTATAATAAAAAGACAAAATTATTTTGGTATTTCTATAGTAAATACTAGCATCTATAGAAATTAAAAACCTGATGCTAATTTCTGAATATGCTAGTAGTTACAAGCGAAATATCAAAATAATTTTGTCTTTTAATTATATCTGATTGTTTTCGAATATTTAACATACAGATCAAGACAGGTATATTTCTTTAAATAAATAAAAAATAATTAAATAATAATAAACAATTATAAACAATAAATGTTTATTTATAAACCATTAATAATTGTTATATCAAGTAGAAATTTAAAATTGAATTTAAAAAAGTCAATTTTTATGACTTTTTTAAATATTTTAATAATTTTACAATGTTAAAGGTAAAACCAAATTCACAAAACGTTAAGCTGTCCCAGGTTCGTGTAGTTCCGAGTCGTAGTCGCGATATGCGCATAGGCCGGGATCGTCCATGGACTCAGACATGCAAACAGCGTTGCCTCACTGAATTGCGGCGCATTTCCTCTGCATCAAGAAAGACGGTGTTTCACCAGCCCTCCCACTTGACTATCAGCAAGCTTCAACTGCACCAATGCCTTTTCTAAAGCGGAATCTAAAGACTTGTCGGAACCGATAGGTGCACCCAGTAGTTCTGCATGGTAGGCTCTAACCACTTTGGCTGATGGTAGGGCAGCCCGAACCTTCTCGACAGACCGCCAGTCGTTACCGATCATCTCACACTTAGATATATTAAGAGATAAACTCATTGCGGTTCCCATCTCCTCGATCATCTCGATATCCAGAACCACCGAGTTCATAGTACCGCCGATTAAGCAATCGTCTAAATACCAAATGTTCAACACAGAAGCGAATAACAATGGGATTCACAGTCAAGCTGAATATGAATGGACCAGGGGATCTCCTTGCTGCACGCCCTCAACCGAATCTACAAAGTCGTCTCCGAAGAAAAATAACCTCGGATGGCCATAGTAGGCGTAAACGAACGGGAACAATGCAGGGAGGTTTTGCGAACGTTTTTGAGCATGATATTGTGACTGAGACTATTAAATGCATTTTTGAAGTTTAACTTGACGAAAACATTGTTGAAACTTAAGTGGTGCTGTACAAAAAGTCTTCCTGCGTGCACGGCAGCCTCCGTCCAATTTGAGACACCGACGTTCAATTGATGCGGGATGAAACTGTTGGCCAGAAGTTCGCATGCTCGAATGTTAGCGATCTTTGCGGCAAGTCGACTCAGGGTGCGACCAATTGCGATCTGGCGCAATCCACCATATTTCTTCCGTAAGGCCAGAAGTCGACCGCCAAAGATAATAAGACGAATAGAAAGAGGGACTGCGCCATAGAGTAAGTTCGACATAATTGGCATAATGCGTCCACCAATAATGAACTAGCCGCACCGCTGCTTACTAACACGAGATCCTTGATATAAACTCAAACCGTCTGTACCACCAGCAGAGGTATTTGAGAACGAACGAATGGCGTTCAAAACTAATCCGTACGAGACGACATTAATTGAGTCTCGAGCATCGCACGTTTGATATATTCACAACAATCCGGCTCACCTACTGCTTGAGACATTTTCGTGGACTGCATAGTATTCAACTGATGCAATGTCTCAGAGTTGGGCATAACGAATTGTTCGTCGCTGCACCAGAGCTGAGCAGCACTCCGAACATAACCATCTTCAATTTTTTCCAAAACACTTTTGCGGAGATTATCGGCAGGCCACCTCTCGGCAGATCTGTATGGGCGACGCGTTAAGTTCTGTTTCTTTTCTTCAAGTACGCTTTGGGGTGCAAACAGAGGATGGAGCACTGAGGCCTCTTTTATTTTACTCAACGACGAATAATGGCCTGTTGCAGGAAGTCGGTACTTTGGAAGACAAAGTACCGACTTAGCGAATGTCAGTAAGGCAAATTAGGCGTCTACCTCTGAAGGATCTAAGACTAACGAGCGAGTAAGGGAGCCGGCTACAGCTGGCCTAAGGGCGCGCGGGATTCTTTGAATCATTCAAAAATTACTCTAACATATTGACGGCAATATCGTTGTGATTTGGCACAGTTGACCAGCCTAATCCCAGTATAACACGTATTGTCCCTCGGTAGGAACAATAATTAACCGGAGCCAGTGCAACTGTGTCCTATGTTTTCGAACAGATCGGTAGAAGTAAGCGAAAATGGCAAATTTGCATTCTCCTCGCTGTAGGAGAATTCACAGTTGAGCTGCCATCAATATTCCGCGGGATAGCATCATCAACTTGAGTATTTCCTTCACATACACAAGAGTCCCCGGACAGACTCGCCAGCGTTGTGAAGGCAGGTGGCGTTCGCTTGGTCACAGATAGGTGTCACATCGCTCCCAACATACGTTTCTGTTTGAGCACGGGAGCGTATTAGACGAGTGTTTGTCCCGGAATGATAAGCATAGCGTCGACCTCGCTTCATACCTTTAATGCGAGCGAAGCGATATCCGTTGTACTTCTCTCGCCTATCAACTGTTTTGTTCTCGATTCGCCTCAGGTTGTTGTTCGTTGGTTTGATCGATTTTGTAGCTGGTATATATTATTTCATATTTTATATTATATATTATTTGGGCCGTTAGGTGCCAGTCGATTAAGTATTAACCTGGCACCTATTGCTAATTAGCCTCTTCGATAGCCGGATCGGACGCTAGACAAGCCTGGTAAACCCAAACGTTATGTGATGGCGTGCTCGGAGCGTATAGCAGACGTTTCCATCAAAAAACGTTTTTCTGGCTACATTCGAGAGGACTTCTCTCGGTTGCCAGAAGAGGTGAAGAGTATTGATCAGGAATGGGAGATGTTCAGATCCTCGCTTGCCAAAGCAACTGTTAAAAGTTGTGGCTCGAAGGCATTATGTGCTTGTCGCGGAGGAAATACTAAAACTGCTTAATGTACATTAATAGTTAGAGATTAACAGCAGAAACTGACTTATCAGGCAACTTTTTTAGATAAATCAGTGGAAGCTGTAGACCAGTACCGAAGGGCAAAGAGAGCTTCAGCTCGAGCAGTTACCGAAGCGAAGAAGGCGGCTTGAGAGAAGTTTGGATAGCACTTAGAACTTGATTATAGGTCAGCTTCGAAGATGTTCTGGAGGACGATCAGGAACCTTCGTGTTGGAAAGCAGAAAACTCTTCAAACTGTCTATGACAAGATAGGATCTATGCTGACTGACATTGAAGAAATTCTTAGTAGTTGGAAAGCACATTTTAGGAGTCTCCTTAATCCGATAGATATGCTTTCTCTTGTAGTAGAGCCTTTAGACACAACGATAGAGCTCATCTCTTTGGAATAGGTCATTGATGTTGTTTAAAAATTTCGTATGGCAAGTCTTCTGGAGTAGACGAGATTCGACTTGAAGCTTTAAAGGCTATCGACGTTGTTGGCATGAAGTGGCTAATACGGATCTTCAACGTTGCATTAAAGTCAGGCAAGGTTCATAGTGAGTGGTGAATTGAGATGGTGGTACCGATCTTGAAGAAAGGTGTCCGAAGTGTGTGTTCCAATTATCGGGGAATCACTCTTCTTAGCTAAACTGGTTAGCTATGTGATATGATTCTTGAGTTAAATATACGGCATATAGTTGAGGGACAGTCGCAAGATAAACAATGCGACTTTCGTACAGCTATCCTTGATCGGTCTTGGGAGTTCACTCAACCGGTCTACATGTGTTTTGTAGATTTGGAGAAGGCGTTCGACCGAGTTCCTCGAGAGAGGTTGTGGGATGTACTAAGGGAGTATGGATTACCACACTATCATCAGGTAGCTGTGGATTTTCTGATTGAACATTGTAAGAGTTGTATTCGTGTTTAAGATTAGAAGTTTGAATCATTTTCAGTAGAGGTTGGGCTTCGTCATGGTTGTCCTTTCTCTCCGTTTTTGTGCCTTGTTTACATAGACAAAATTTTGAGACGGGCTGCTCTGAGGATGTCGGTCTTCAATTCGGTTACATCAGGATACCATCTCTGCTTTTTGCAGATGACGTTGTTTTGTTGTCTTCTTTTCCTGTGGACTTACAATGCCTACTAGATCGATTCACGATAGAATGCCCGGCGCCAGGCATGTTAGTTAGTACCTTCACTGTCTCTATTTATTCGTCTCGGATTCAGGTGACAATGTCAATCCGGCACCTGAATCGGGGCATTTGCCACAAACTTTAATAATATTTTGTATTAAAGTAATGATTATTCATAATAAAACATAACTTCATTTTTCATAACATTAATCATAATGAGTCAACTATTGAAGTAAAGTTGATCATTTTAAAAATAAAATTTGTGTAAAAAGTAAAAAATTAAACATTAGGTAAGGGCAATGATCTCTTTTACAATAGAAATTTATATATTATAATATATTATTTGAATTTAATTTAATCTAAGCTTCTATTTGAATTTTCAGATGTCAAAGCGTTTTTCGGGATTTTAGTATCTGAAAGTTTCAACTTTGAACATTTTATTTAAGTATTGAGTTTAAACTTACTGATATTAAACTAATGACTGTAATTTTAAAAAGCTTTGTCAAAACGTAAACAAACAATGACTTATATTATAAGCATCCTTATGAATTCTGGCAAGGGGTATACTACAGATTTTTTTACAAGTTCATAATATTATTTGTATAATAAAATTATAGCATTATAATATATATTATATATAATAATATATAATATATATTATAATTATTATAATAATTATGTTGAGATTTATTAAGACCACTTTGCTTTTCAGTTTGGGTCGAACAAACAAGGACAAACAGATTTGCAAATAAATTGGAAAAATTGAATAGAAAATGCTGCAATAAACATTCAAAATGGTTGATTGTTGAATATCACATCACCATAATCAAATTTAGGTTATGGACATGCTAACCGGTCAATACTACTGAGTGATAATTTCGATAAGTATACACATGTAAAGACGTGAAAAAGTGATTGACAACATTCAGAACAGTAAAAACAATTACAAGTCAAAGATTTTTCATGAATCATTACGCGTTTCACACGAATTTTAGCGTGAAATCCATGTAATGATGCACGCCAAATAAGAGGTCTCTTACTATAAAAGGGATTTTTCCAATTCGCTGAGTATAAATATGAGTTTACTCATACTAAGGGTCTAAAAGTACGGTCTTACTTACAAGATTTTAAATATTTGTAAGAAATTCATGGGTAAGAGGTAGGTTAAAAAGATCTCTTATATATATCAAGCATGGCGTCACCTTTGCTAGGAATCCTACGATTGTGCTAGAGCACTTCGGTGAAACCCCGACTATTCTTTTAATGTATCGAGTATGGCAGTTATCGATCTGTCTAAAGTTAGATGGTTTCAGATCTGGCCAGAAGGATGATAATCCGTAAAGTAAGCAAGGGAGTAACATTATTTGAAAATAATGTAGAGCACCTTCGAAAGATAAAGCTCCTAAATTAGCGACTATTGAGGTAGCACCTACTATCTTTGCGCATTTGTTTTGAATACAAATGCGCAAAGTTAGTCCGCTTTGTCTAACTTATCGCCTTCTCCATTGTAATTCTCCTTCTTATCTCTATCTGCCAACTCTAAGTGAATCTCGCTATCTTTCTACTCACCTACGTTCCTGTAATTCTCTTCTGCTACACGTACATCCTCACTCAACCAACTTCGGCCGTCGATCCTTACATATCGCTGCTCCTCTTTTTTGGAATTCCTTAACTGATCATCTGCGATCATCATCCTCAATCCAATTTTTCAAAAAGCAACTAAAATCGATGTTACTAAACGATTAACTTTTTTAATCTGTTTAGCTTTCGTGGGCTTGTAAGCACACAGTCTGTGTGCATTTGCCACATTAAAAAACTTTAAGTGAATGACATTTGTTTTGAATATGAGAAGTGAATGACCATTTTGACGTCATTAAGATTCCTAGATATGTGTAATTAGAACAAAATTCTAGTTGTACATTGTCGATAAAAAGTTGATCAGACCGACATAGACGGCCACCTCTACGAAATTTTATAATATTATAATTTTATAATAATATAACATTAATTTTATAATAAGATATTTTATAATAATCAATTTTATAATTTTATAATAATATTATTACAATATTATAATAATATTATAAGTATTATAATATTATTATTAATATTATTATGTTTATACTCAAGTTTATTCTCAAGAGAATTGGAGAAATCCCGTTTATAGTAAGAGACCTCTTATTTGACGTGCATCATTACATGGATATCACGCTAAAATTTGTGTGAAACGCGTAATGATTCATGAAAAATCTTTGACTTGTAATTGTTTTTACTGTTCTGAATGTTGTCAATCACTTTTTCACGTCTTTACATGTGTATACTTATCGAAATTATCACTCAGTAGTATTGACCGGTTAGCATGTCCATAACCTAAATTTGATTATGGTGATGTGATATTCAACAATCAACCATTTTGAATGTTTATTGCAGCATTTTCTATTCAATTTTTCCAATTTATTTGCAAATCTGTTTGTCCTTGTTTGTTTGACCCAAGCTGAAAGGCAAAGTGGTCTTAATAAATCTCAACATAATTATTATATTATATTATAATAATTATTAATATATTATAATATATCATATAATATATATTACATATTATATATTATAATAATTATTAAATTCTATTATTTTCGACCTAATAGATCAACGACAGATGCAAAAAAACTGTAAGACGATCTGTAATAGAGGCATTTCAACAACATCGATCTATTTATGTTATTTTTATTGATTTCCAAAAAGCTTTCGACTCAGTTGATAGAAAACTTCTCTTAGAAAAGTTAGCGCGTAGTGTAGGTTTAGGCGGTCCTATTCTTTATGTATTGAATTATATTTTGCAACCAAACGTTCTTCGCATTTTTGACGGCATAAATTATTCGAATGAGTTTCTTGCCAATCGTGGTGTCCTTCAGGGCGACCCTCTAAGTCCTTTGTTATTCAGTTTCTTGATTGCTGATCTTCATAGCAGTCTAAGTCACAATCTTTTAGATATTTCATGTGCATTATATGCAGACGATCTTGCAATTATTTCCAAATCTATTTCTAATGCCCAAGTAGCTTTAAACTCGCTATCAGCGTTCTGTTTTACTAATCGTATTCGAGTGAACCGTAAAAAGTCTAAGGTAATTAAGTTCCGAGGAGGAGGTCGACTAAGTCGATCGGACATTCTATGCTATCAAGACGCTCCGCTCGATTTTGAATCGAAGTATCTATATCTCGGAATGTTAATCACATCTATATGGTCTTTTTCTCAACATTTTGAACTTAAATGTGATAAAATTGTGAAGGCAACATCTGGACTGTCCGAACTAGGCAAATTATCTTTTGAGGCAGGGTTACGATATTTGTATATAATGCTGCTTCCAAAACTACATTTTGGACTAGCTTGTATCTGGGTAGACTTGAATTCAGAAAACTTTTACCAGTTAGATAATTGCCTGTCAAGATTTATAAAAAGGTTGGTAGGCGTATCTCCAAAAACTTCATCTACGGCTGTTCAAGTTCTAGCAAGGCTGCCTCCTTTATCAGTTTAATTGCAGAAAGAGAAGGATCTTCCTTTGACTGATGGTTTTCTTAAAAATCTAAATTTATTCTACGGCAAAGTACTTAAACTTGATTAGGATATCTATCAGACTCCTGCTTTTCTTCAAACAGCTTGGCGTAGCCCTCTCGCAAGAAAGCGCACTTTAATCTAAAGAGCTTCATTTGACGGATATTACCCCAGGTTCTGTAAAAAAGGAAGAATCATACATGAACGATCATCAACTTGTGTATGCTGTTTTTGCAACACAGCATATGCTCATCACTCTTACATGTATTTTCCTGTGCTCATTTGTCTTGTTTTTCTTTAAAAACAATAGATACGCTGAAGTGGGGGTAGGCTTATAGGCTTATTTCGGATGACGATGCGTACCTGTGTCACGTATAATCAATTTGAGTCAATCAATGAAATTTTACGCAGCTCAAGAAATAACAAGAAAGACAACTGTTCTGACTTTATATTTGTTACCTTATAATCTTTTTTATATGCACAAGCTGAAAGGCGGAGTGGCTTTAATAAATCACTACATAATTATTATATTATGTGCAAGCATGATCAGCTTACATTTCATAACGAGCCGCTGGAATTTTCGCATTCGTATATTTATCTAGGAATTTACCTCACTTTGCGTTGGAGTTTTGTTGATCACTTGGAACGCAAGGCGACAAAAATAATTACGGCAACGAGTTTGATCCATAATCTGGGGAGTCTCTCTTTCGAGGGTGCATTGAGGTATTTCAGAGTCATGTTGTTGCCCATGATTAGTTATGGTCTTTCCGTTGTATGGAATGATTTGACTTCCGGTAATTTCATGCAGCTCGACAGATGTCAGGCAAGATTCTTAAAGCGCATAGTGGGAGTTTCACCAAAGACATCATCCACACTAGTTTCTATCTTGGAAGCTGTCCCACCTTTATCCGTATATCTGCGCAGTCTTATTAATATGGTCGAAACTGTTAATTATACTGCAAATCTAGAAATATTTAACAAGAAAGTAGCGTGGATTGATCCGGAACACTTTTTAACGCCAGTTGCCTGTCAACAGCATTGGAAAAATTCACACAATTGTAAGCGGCCATTGGTTTGGCGTTTCTCTACTCATCGGTATCACGATAAGATTTGTCGTATACGCATTCCTTTACATTCGCGATCGTCGTGCTGTTCGTGCAAATTTTGTTTGTGCGCTTGCTGGTCCTTTTGGTATTTTCGAATGTCCATATTTGCAGCATTTGAGTTTGCAAGATATCGATCGTATGAAGTAAAGTGCACGAATTATCTGAGGCTTTTTAAGAGGAACAGTGCAGAAACATTAGGGCATATTATATGACGAAGAGAAGATGCAATATATTGGTACAACGACTAATATCAGCATCCGTTTAAATTGAATGTATTTGATTTATTGTAACTGTATTTTTCCTTTCTTTTATATTTTGTCGAAGCCGAGAGGCGCGATGGCAATAAATTTTCTCTTCATAATTATTTTATTATTATATAATTATATAATAATATATAATTATATATTAATATATAATTATATTTATATATTTATAAATATAAAATTATTATATATATTTATATATATTTTGTGATACTATGTAATATAAAATTGTAATATACTCTGTAATATTATTCTATGTAAAATTTACATATAAATTATAATTTAATAGTCAACTAGTTAGTTTCAAGAATTCAAATATTTCAATCAATTATCTGTTTGATAATCTTTACGTTCGTATATTTTTGCTATTGACTTAAGCAAATCAAGTAAATTGATAGAACTGTTGAACATGTAAAGATATTGATAAATTGAATAGATAAAGATATCTTAATCATTTGAAACAAACCTCGTATTTGTTTCGTTCAATAAATCGGCTAAAATAGATATCATTGAAACATGCACAAACGCTCCAGAAACAAAGCCTAGCAAAAATAGTTTTATGCTCCCTAAAATTATAATAAATAGCAACATAAATAATAAATTTATAATAAATAAAATACAAATTTAAGTATTACCCATTTTGAATTTGTGTTTTGAATTTTATCAGGAACAAATTGAATATAAACTATTCATAATTGATACTGCAATACTGCAATAGAGTTGATGAAATTATTAAAAAATATTTATTAAAATTTATTTTTTATTTAAAAATAAAATATATTTCAGCAATCTAATAATCTCCAAAGCAAATAGTCCAATAACTTCAATCCTTAACAAATAACTTCAATCCTTTACGCACATAAAAACGCAGGCACAGAAAAAACTAAAATTTACAAAAATAATGTTGGGTATAAAAATAATTATTACAACATGATAAATATAATGCTATTTTGATAAGTTTATCAAATTTGGGTATTATAGTATATGTTAATATACCAAACGAAATTAAATGAGGAAAACAATTATATTATAATGTAATGGTATCGTTCTCCTTTTAGGTATTTACATATTTCAATTATTTGACAATAAAAGCTTTTATATTTTTAAATACCAAAACAATTTAGTAAAATTAATAAAATTAATAAATTAATAAACTTTACATTAATTTAATAAAATTTACAGACTAAACTTGACAAATAAACACATAAATAAACAAATGAACTAATAAACTTAAACACATAAATACCAAACAATTAAATTAAAACTAATTATATTATAATAATATTTTATAGTTTAAACTTAACAAAATCATTAGAGATAAATTACAACTTACAAGTAAAAAAGTCGATTGTACTTATCTTTTCAATGCGGAACGGACTTTCTAGTCAAACAAACTTTTTAGTTCTAAAACACATTGTTTTATCTAAAACAATGTGTTTTAGATACACATTGTTTTAGATAAAACAATGTTTTTATTAATATTAAAACAATAATATTAACGTGTTATCATATAATATTAATATTATTAAAGTGTTTATTTAAACACTTTATTTCAACAACATTATTATTGAAAAATCATGAATAGCTAAGACTCAATTATTTAAATTAAAATTTTATTGACTAAATGCGAAAGAATTTAGAAATTAAATACTTAAACTATGCACATTATCGTCACGTAAATTGCTTCAAACTTAATGCAATTGGCATTCAGTGTGAGGTAATATACTAGATTATAACATTTGATAGCAATGAATTTCTTGAGAATTATTAATTGTTTTTGATTTGTTAATTTTGTATATTTTATATATATTTTTGATAGGAACACATCCTCGTTTCTGCTCAGTGTATTTCTTGTTTTTATTCACTTCTTTGAACTAACCGATGTGTAGCTGTTTTCCTGAAATGGTATAAAAATGCAAAGTTTAACAGCTACTGATACAATTCCTGACGATGAACAGTTGTTTGTAAATTTGAATAAACCTTTTTCGATTTTACCAAACTAAAAATTTTGATTGTCCAGATATTTTTTCAACAAAATAATAATAAAATTAATCTTATATTGTATGAAGATCAGGACAATTCATTCAAAATAATGCTACACGAATGCACACTGATGGTATGAAAGGGAATATTTGTTTCTTGTACCATAAATCAGTAAGTGTTGTTCGTTAAATAACACGTAATTGAATTTCTACAATTATTCAAAATGTAGAAATGGTTTTCGCATATGTGATTAGAAAATAAAAAACTAAAAAACTAAAAATGTTGAGAAAAAAATAAAAAAAAGTGAAATTATCGGAGATGATTTAAACTAACTTTTTAATGAACTTTCTTAAACGAACTTCTTCTTGATTTAAACTATTTCTTTTTAATCAAAGATGCTCATTGTCCCAATAATTGTATGAAAAACATCTGGACAAACAAAATTTTTATTTTAGCAAAATCAAAAAAGGTTTATTCAAATTTTGAAAATTTGAATAAGCCTTTTTTGATTTTGCTACAATAAAATTTTTGATTGTCCAGATGTTTTTCATTTAATTTATGGGTGGTTTAATGTACCAGCAAATATAAAAAACTAAGTACCGCTAAAATTACCTGTCTTGTCAGAATGATTAATTATCAATCCAAATACTGCACCTATAGGAGCACTTAGAGAAGTAAGCAGCTAAAATAATAGATTATTTAAACTTGTGTACAAAATTTGAAATATCATGTATAAGGCTCGTATAGGTAAATTTAAATACCTGTGCTCTAATTGCTCGACTGCAAGAATATTCACTGTTGAGTAGAATGGCAAAGTCACTGAATTCATGTGGAATTTCATGCAATATTAATGATAAAACTGTTAGAACTCCAGCCTGTAAATTTCATAGAATTTATACAAATTTAATAAAAAATATGAATATGAATTGTTTATAAATCAATCTTTATACATGAACATTTTATAAAACGTTCATATTTACGTTCAGTTTATGTTAATTTTGCTTATAATTTTAAATAAATTTATCTCTCCATGATTTGAGAGTAAATTTACAGTAAAGAAATTAGTTTTATTCCAAATATTTACACAACACGTTCATTATAAAAGTTCGTATAAGCGTTCATTGTGTTTATGTTTCTTATTTTAATAAGAAAATTGGCTATTTGTTCCTGTAATTTTATAAGAAGAAATGGATATTTTTAAAAATATCCATTAATCCATTATCCTAAAAAATATAGATAAAATGCGAATATTAATATAAATTATCTATTTATTTTAAATAAATTAAAATTTATTACAGAAGTCTTAAATATTCTGATAAATCAAAAATATTTAAAATATTAGAGAAAGAGATTAAATCGAGCAACTTTCTTAAATCGGGCAACTTTAAAATAATCACTTTCTAATAAATGATCACTTCCTAATAAAATGTATTACACACAATCTCGAGTTATATTCAAACAAGTAAAAGTGTTGTTTCAATTATAAATATAACCTTCAATTATAACATTCAAGTAAATATAAATATATAGATATAATTGAATTATTAGAATCCCTAAATATTTTGATAAATCAAAGTTATTTAAGTGTAGGGACATCTATATTTAGACAAGTAAAAGGTGTTCCAATGGGTGGTAATAGTAGCCCAATTATAGCTGACTTGTGTTTAAGCTTTATAGAATATGAATTTGTTCATAACTGTGAAAAAAATATATCTAAGCTACATAATGATATTAAACATAGGATTTAATATATTAATTACATATGTGTTTAACTAAAAAATCGAAATTAATACTGATATAAAACACTATTTCAGTATTAATTTATAACTGTGTAAAAATAAATCGAAAAATGTGTAAAAATGTAAAAATTACAAAAGGTAAGGTTTAAAATCCAATTAGGTTCATATGTAGTGCGTTTAAATGTACATTAAAACCACTTTCTGTCTATATGAATAAAATACTTAAAGTAATTAAAGCACACTTTAAAAAAGTATTGCAATGTAATCGAAATTAATACCGGTATAAAACAGTATTTCAGTATTAATTCCACAAAATAAGTTTTAGAACAGTCAAAAAGGAATAAATTTTCAGATACGATTTTAGTACACTATATAAAATAATTTTATATAGTACTATATTAATTTTATATATTTTATTAATAAAATAATTTATAAATAATATAAATTATGTAAAAGCATGGACATCTCATTATATGATTTATAGAATATGAATTTGTTCATAAATGTGTAAAATATAAATCTAAGTTATTATTTTAAGTTATATAAGATATGAAATATATGTTTTGATATATTGATAACCTATGTATTTAACTCTAATAATTTTTATTCAATAAGCGAACACATTTATCCAGGTAGCTTCATTCTTAATAAAACCAATATTAATGATAAAGAAGGTGTATGTCTTGATATGATCATTAAATTAACATCAATTTAGACTGCTTTTTAATTTATATAATAAAGATAACATATTTAAATTTACAAATATATTCAATGATCATTCATGCATTCCATTTACCTTCAATTTATATTGTAAATATGACATGTTCAAATTTACTCATGCCATATCATTTTAATGTATCCAGGTAACCTTGATGTGTGGAAGAGTGTGGAGAGCTTTAAAGAGTTAGAATAATTGAAAAAAAAATAGCTGATAATGTGCTTGAAGGATGAAAATGAGGTAGTTGAGATGATGACAGGAGGTAGTTTATTCCCGAATAGGAGCATGAACAAAGGATGAAAAAAAGAACGTCGGCCATATTTTTAGGAAAATGACGGAGCATGGAGAAGAAGAGAGTCACATGAACGAACATTTATGAAGGTGAGGTGAAATTTAATAAGGGTAGGAATATGCAGATAAGAAGGTGAGTTTGAAGAAAATAGTCGTAAAGTGATACGGAATAGTATACGGTTTTGTTATTTTTATGAAAAATAACAAAGATATGAACAATAGGTTGATGTTGATGTGTGAAAGAGTGTGGAGAGTTTTAAAGAATTAGAATAATTGAATCAATTATAAAAAGACAAAAAAGCGGATATTATGAAGAATTGAAAGGAGACAGTGGAGCAGATTGCGTAATGTAGTTTATTCAAGAGAAAATGAACGGCAAACAAAATGAGAAAAACGGTCATTGCTTGAGGAAAATTACGGAACATGAAGAAGATAGTCACATGAACTAAGATTTAAGAGGGGAGGAAGGATTCAACTATTGAAAGTTGAAAGTTTTTTAATGTGGCAAATGCACACAGAATGTGTGCTTACAAGCCCATAAAAGCGAAACAAAAAAAAGTTAATCGTTTAGTAGCATCGATTTTAGCTGCTTTTTGAAAAATTGTAGTGAGGATGATGATCGCAGATGATCAGGTAAGGAATTCCAAAGGAGAGGAGCAGCGATATGTAGGGATCAACGGCCGAAGTTGGTTGAGTGAAAAGGTAAGTGTAGCAGAAGAGAAGCACAGGAACGTAGTTGAGTAGAAAGATAGCGAGATTCACTTAGAGTTGGCAGATAGAGATAAGAAGGAGAATTACAATAGAGAAGGCGATAAGTTAGACAAAACAGACGAAAACGAACGCGATGTTCAATACTTAGCCATCCAAGTTTTGATAAATAGGAAGATATATGATCGAATTTACGAAGTCGAAAAAGGATGCGCACCGCAGTGTTAATGAGGCGTTGAAGAGGTTTAAGGGATGACTTTGAAGAGAAGACGAGAAGGCTAAGACAGTAATTAATACGAAGGCAAAGAAGGGTGGAGATAAGAGATTTACATGAACTAAAATCTAGAGAATTTCTGACGAGACGAATATCACGGAGAAGAATATTTGAAGACCTAGTTTTATCACGAATGAAGGGATCGAGATGCAGGTTATTGTCGAAGTGAATACCTAGAAATACTAGTTTATCTACAGCAGGAATAATTGTGGTCTGAAGATACAGAGATGGAGGAATAACAGAAACAGTGGAGGGAAAAATCCATAACACTTTAGATTTGGTAGGATTTAGGGACATGCGCAAAGAAATTAGATGTTCTGATAGAGCACGAAGACAATTAGATGCGGATACGAAAAGTTGGCTTAGGG
Organism: Pomphorhynchus laevis; assembly: GCA_012934845.2. Taxonomy (NCBI): domain Eukaryota; kingdom Metazoa; phylum Acanthocephala; class Palaeacanthocephala; order Echinorhynchida; family Pomphorhynchidae; genus Pomphorhynchus; species Pomphorhynchus laevis. The sequence goes on from WNNJ02002706.1 coordinate 77,388, forward strand.
AATGAGGAGACGAATGAGAATAAAGAAGTATATCATCAGCGTACTGCATTACCCTGAAGCAGAATTTACTAGTTATACAAGATAAATCTCCAAGAAGAAGCGTAAATAGAATAGGGCCAAGTACAGAACCTTGAGGTACACCACAAGAGAGAGAAGATAGAGGAGAACACATTGAATTAGAATGGACGGAAAATGATCGATCGGAGAGATACGAAGAGAACCAAGCCAAGGTGGACGAAGAGAAACCATAGTGATAGCGAAGACGAAAAAGAAGGATTTTGTGATCGACAATGTCGAATGCAGATGAAAGATCGAGCGATATTACCACACTACACAGTCCTTTGTCACGAGCGGAGAGCAGATCAGAAAATACTTTATGACATGCTAGTTCGGTGGAATGATTGGAGCGGAAAGCAGATTGAAAAAAGGGTAGAGCTGCGATGAAGAGAGATACTTGTTTATCTGATCTAAGACAAGGTGTTCAAGAATTTTAGATAAGGTTGGTAGAATTGATATTGGGCGATAAGATGAAGGAAGAGAGGGGTCAAGAGAGGGCTTTTTAAGTAGGGGACGAACAATGGACGTTTTCCAAAGAACAGGAAATATTCCATTCACTATTGACGAGTTAAAGAAGCTGGTAAGGAAAGGGGTGAAGTCTGTTGACAACAATTTGATAATTCGAGAAGGGATGGGATCGACAGGAGAGGACTTACAAGTTTACGAAATAAGAAGGCAAGATACCTCATCTTCAGATACCGCAAGTAGATAAAAGAGCTCAGGGATACGAACAGACGAGATACAATAAGTTTGTGGAAGGACGATGATCGAATCGATTAGAGAAACAGTTTTTGAAATTAGGTAATCGGAGAATTGAGAAGGATCAAGAGTGGAGGTGACAGAGGAACGAGAAAGTAGAGAATTAAGAGTTTTCCATTTAGTTCGAGAGTCATTAGCGGAAGCCAGTTTGCTTTGCCAAAAACTATATGCCTTTTGAACGCAGAAGTTGCCTATGTGAACGACGAGAAGCAAAGAAGTGGTTACGATAAAAGGATGAATCAAGTTCTGAAGATAGTCTGAGATAACGATGATAAGTTCTGAAAGAACGACGCAGGAGGCGTTTTGAAGTCACACACTCAGAGTCGAACCATGTTGCAAGATTTTGCCGTGATTGAACAAAAGTTTTAAGAGGAAGAATTTCATCGAGGATAGAGCAAAATACATTGTCAAAGAGGGTACATAAGTAATTAGGGGATTGGTAGATAGAAGAAGGATACATTAACGGAGAGCGGTTAATATGAGAGCGAAGAAGGGAAAAGTCGAGGAATTTCCAAGAACGACACGAGATAATTTTCGCAGGAACATTGATTTTTAACAAAGGGAGAGAACATGTAACAAGGAAGTGGTCGGATAGAGCAGGATCAGATATGCACAATGAAGAAGACAAGGCAAGACGCGTAGGTAAGGGCAACAATATCGAGGGTACCGCCAAGAATATGGGTAGCAGAAGAATAATGAGGAGACATGATTTGAAAATCATGATCGTTAAATGTAGAAATCGTCTTTAGGGTATTGGAATCACGAGGACGGTCTAAGCGAACATTTATATCACCTAGTAAAACGCAAGGTAAACCGGTGAGGTAGATGAAAGAAAGTAGTTTGACAGTTCACAGAAAAAAGAGTCAGACGGATGACATGATCCAGGCCGATAGAATAAGTAGATATTGAGAAACAACGAGCCGGCTTTTACACGGAACCCAAGTAGTTCAAAAGTGAGAGGAACAAATGGCAACGGTAATGATTGCAACGGAGACCAATGGTGAGAGAAAGCTATAGATCACCATGATTAATTGATCGATTTAAACTAATAGGTCGTTGACGAGCCTTATCGACCACAGAGAGATTTAAAGAGCGGAGGCGTTTAAGAGAGTAATCATTCTAATCAACGTGCCAAGATTCGATTAAACACAAAACATCCAAAGATTTATGAAAGAAAAGATCATATACTGAATCAACCTTGTTACTAAGAGAGCGGATATTTAAAACGGCTACTTTCCAGGAAGATTTAGGGAGCAGTGGAGTAGAATCAATTAGAGGATACCCCGGATGATTTACTTGAAGTTTTGCTGGAGGATTTACCTTTAAATCATTTTCAATCGTTGGTCATATATTGGCTGGGTTAGAAAGATTGTTGTTGCCTGTAGACGAAATTTCGCCGAGTACTGGTAAGCTCACATTTACTGCGTGGGCTTCCCTACTTGATGAAATCACTATCTTATGTCCTCTAATAAAATATCGCTTACTTGGGTCTGACTTTTTTCGTTCGGATAATTCTTTCCGTAGTCTCTTAAGTTCCTCTTGTTCAAGTTTCGACAAATCAAGGCACAAGTACACCGCATGAAAGATATATAAATTCTTGAGCTTAAACGAAGATTTTAAAGATTATTCCACATGACTGACGCTAGTTTTTACCTTAACCCACGGAGGGGAGTTAGTATGAAGTGCAGGGAGTCGATGAAAGTCTAGTTTTTGTCCGACCAAAGGACAACCGATTTCCTCAAAGAGATTTAATATAACTTGTTGCTCGCTTTCAGAAACGGGTAAATTACGAACTATCAGATGTGAGGTCCTAGCGCTTTCCCTATCAAGAGAGTTTGCTAATTTAGAATAAGATTTATCTACCTCTGGTGTGCGTTGAAAAGAACAAACAGCATGATATACCTGCTTATTGATGCAACGGTTGAGGGAGGAGTTGATAGACTCATTTACTATTCTATGTATACGCTCTTTGTTTGTCCAGCAACTATTTGAATCATTTGATATTAACTGGCTTTTAAGTTTAGTTATTTCGATTCGGGTTTCGTTGATTGCTTTGGCTGCACAAAATCCACAGAGGTAATCTTTAATAGTTAACTATTAAAGAAAATAGTTAACTATTAAAGAAGATAGTTAACTATTAAAGAAAATAGTTGAAAAGTGATACAAATGATACGGAATAGTATGCGGTTTTCTATAGTTAGCCAGTTGAGTTTAAAGAGTCAAGTGGAAATGTGATCAAAACGGCGGAGGCAAAAATGATAAGCACGGTGGAATTCACGAGATTCCACCGTGCTTATCATTTTTGCCTCCGCCGTTTTTTGCCTCCGCCGTTATCGTTTTTTGTGGAAATGGAAGTACGGTGGAATTACAGGAGTTAAAAGTTTTTAGAAGGGAGCAAAAGACGTTAATATCGTGATCCAGGAGATATTGTATTTTTCTGTAGAATCAGAGAGAGGTTGCGAAAATCATGCAAAAATCGTGAGAAGCATGACGTTTACGATCAGCAGTAGAGTAAGGAGTACTCTACTCCTTACTAAGTAAGGAGGGTGATGAGAACGTCAAAACAGTAGACTGTTTTACTGAAAAGCTAGAGTATGCCTATTTGACAGGTGAATTAAGAGCATAATGTGATTGTTGTGCTTTGTGTAGGTTCATTCGTTTAAAGCGTTGGATTAGCAAAGAGGGAATTTGCATATGATGTGATGTAGTTAGATTATTAGAGGTACATTGTTGAGAGACGAGTCTTATGGATGTAATCTGCCGAGAATTAAATCGTGGTTTGAAGAGTGATGAGATAAAATAGGACAGGAGAGATGATATAGTTCATTTTTCTGAAGTTGGTTAAGATAACTTGGTTGTAACAGATCAAGGGAATTAGTTAGATCATGGATCAAAGAGGTGCAAGGAGAACTCAATGATGTAACGCTAGAATCGATACTATTGATATGTATCCCAGGAATGGCGATCATCACATTGTTGAGTGAATTTACTGTAAGTTAATTATCGGTATTAAGCACCGTTTTGTTTGAGGAAGACTAGATTCCAGAAGAAGGTCTACTCGCATCAATATTGATCACTGATGCGTTGTTCTTCCCATTATTATCTTGCCCTTCTATTTCACCAGAGTTCTTTACTGTGATGTTGTCGAGTGTTTCCCCATCATCACAACGAAAAGCGTTGCCAATAAGTTTGAACAAAAGCCGTCCGAATTTATGTGGAAACAGTAGATAATGATAGTAGAAAACCGCATATAAGCTTCATTGCCATATATCCTGTTGCAGCTGCAGATGGTACCACAACAACCGTCACGCACCGCATTTGCTCGAAACCGATGCCACGTGATGATGTTCAAATATATCATTGCTTAAAATTGACAAACTGAATTCATCTGCAATTAACTGGCTGCCTTTTCATTTTCTTGCTTTTAGTCATTCTTCATGTAATCAGTTTATTATATTCAGAATTTTCAATGTATTTGCAGATTTACGATTTTCTTTAATCCTTGTAATAATGTATTAATTATTCAGGGGACTTAATCTTGTATCGTTGATGTTTGCTGATCGTTAAATTTATTGGAATAACTTGTAATCACAGAAGAATTTCGGATTTTAGGAATTACTTTCACAAGTAACCTATGCTGGGGGTATCCACATTAAAAATAAACTGATGAAATGCTACCGACGTATCTTCTTTCTTTCAAAATTGTCAAAGATTGGATTGACTAGTGAACAATTAATTCACTAATATCATGTATCCGTCATGTCACTACCAACATATGGATATCCAGTATTTGCCAATTTATCTCAGCGTGAAATTGATAAAATTGAACGTATGAACGACATGGCTTATCGCATACGTATATCAACCTTAGCATCTGTTAAAATTAGAATGACTACTATCTTCAATAAGAAAGTAGCGAATTTATTCAATTTATTCGAAATATAGCCGATTTCTGTAACATCAGACTTATCGAGATTCCAATCATACGATGCAGCAGACGTCATAATAAATTTTTCAAACACAAAGTTTATTCTAACAAAGTCAGAAACGGTTTTCTTTTTAGAAGCCTGTTTGAAGTTAATCTAACAAAAACTTAAATAAATAAGTATTTCGAAGTGTGATTCTCTCGAGCTATATACTTATATATTATATTTGTAAATATTACTGTCAGGGTGGCTCCTGACAGCCAATAAGAGCTACTATTTTGTTGCTCACGTTTGTAAATTAATAATAAAAATATTTTCATATAGATAAAGATATTGTCAATATTATATTATTTATTATTAATTTAAATTGTTAAATTATTTAAATAATAATTTATCACTGACTCTGTAGAGTCAGTGATAAATTTTTCAAATACGTTTATTCTAACAAAGTCAGTACTTATTTAATAAATAAATACTACGAAGTGTGTTTTTCACGAGCTATGTACTCATTGATTATGCTTCTTAATATAAACAAAGGTGATGGTGCTCCCTACAGCTAATAAGAGCTAAGATAGTTGATCACATTTGTAAATTATTAATAAAAATATTTTCATTCATTTAATTATTAATTATTAAATTACTTACATTTTAATTAGCATTATTTTTAATTTATAAATAATATAAAATACATAGACTCAGTTAGTTGACCTGATTTATTTTAAATTATTTAAAATTATTATTAATATGATATCAATAAATTTTAAAAATTCATTTTCAAAATTGAATTTGAAATGTATATTTAATACTTTAAAAATATCAAAACTACGAAATATAATATATTACTGTATTTTAAGTAAAGCCATCTTTACAACATACAATATGGCATACAATTGAACTCTTATCTTTGGCGCATTTTTGTTCAGTGCCTTTTCTTCAGGAACTTGGCGGTATATAGAATACGTTTGAGTGAGGGTTATTAAGCGGAATATGACAAAGTTTAGCCACCTACCCGCTCGCACGGAATATTTAAAACGAAAGTTTCTGTATCGAGCTATTAACTACTTGAACTCTGTATAATTTACTAATTTGGTTTCTGTTATGTCAATTGTAAATATATTTTAAGTTTTCAACTGTTTTAATGTTGGTTTCCTATAGTTTTTAAGAATAGAAGCGAAAATATATGCGTCTTTATGTTCAAAAAAGAATAAAATGGCTAAATGGCTTTCATGAATAAAAATGGCTTTTTATTCATATTTCATACATATAAAAATCAAATTTAAAATGTATATTTAATACTTTAAAAATATCTAAAAACTGAAATATAAATAATATAATGTGATTGCATTTAAAGTAGGGCCAGCTTTACAACATATAAAATGACGAATATTATTACAAATAACTGATGTTGATCAATTTTTAAATTTGGAAGGTTAGAACAGGATCAATTGTACGCTTTGTTTTTCATGCAACAGCTAACCAAATATAAATTAGTGAACTCAAAATATAAGTAGCCACTAAAAAGCGGTAAATACAGATTAATACGAATATCAGGTACTTAAATCCTCAAGATATTTTGAATTGATAAATTTTACAACAATAATAACAACAAATAATATCTACCCGCGTACTAATTATGTATCCTCCAGCAATTCCCATGCCGTGCACAAAATTGTCTATAAAATTAGCGAGCAGATTGGAAAAGGCAATAGCCTAAATACTACTAATATAAAGGAATTTCGGAGCAAACATTTGTATTAGAATACCTCTTTACTGCTATGAAATGAAAGTGAAACATTTCTATCAATGATCACAAATAAAAGGATCGTAACTACTGTCCATATCCTCACGAGGGTTGCAGTTGGATATGTGCTAAACAATAAAATTGTTTAGCAAAATGTTTTAAACGAAAATATTGCTTTAATCTACACATTTAAAACCTTTAGAACAACCTGAGAAATAAAATAAATACAACATTAAACTGACTTTACTTAGTTGAAAATATTGGGGTTTACAATACAAATTGATCTATTTTGTCTGCACTATTCTTCAAAAAACGTGGTAAGCGCGTGGTAAAAACTCAGGTAGGATGTAGACTAATCGTGTAGGCAACTTCTCACAACCAACTCTACGTCCTGACAAAGTTTGACGAAATCTTTCTGTACTCCATTTACACCAACAAACTCATATTCCTTGAAGTGAACTGTACACTGAGACAGACATTTCTCAACGAGTTATCAATGACCTGTTTACAAGAGACTTTGGTGGAGATGGTGCAGCCGCAACTTTCACTTCAATGTGATACTACCTCGCAGATATAAACTCGTCAATCGATTCAATGCAATCAAATATTACCGATCTCAGCTTTCTTCATACACATCACATTTCGTGTTAAAACTGTCGGTCTAGAGATTTTAAGATGGCAACTGTCAAACCATGCAAACTTGTTTCGCAGGCTACCTTAGTTACAAAACAAAAAATTGCACTCAACATATTTGCACTAACATCTTTGAGTACATTGAATGCCAACAAAGGAACAATAAATAGGTTAGATTAAAGCATACTGCAAAGCCCAACGAGATTCCTACTCATCTACTGAGAAAGTGAAGATTACAAGTCGGTATATGTTCAAGCGGCCTTTATTTTCCCCAACGAGAAGCTTACAAGATCATAAGAAAGTAACTTGGATATACATGTCAAAGCGACCTTTCAAAATAGATAAGGTTACTGAGTCTACTTGTAGACTAATCAAATATTTCAAGTCAAAATTTTAAATCGAAATTTAAAATAAAAGCCAATCTTTAAAAATTGATTAATAAATATTATACTTTGTATTCGAATAAAGATTAGAGATCATCATGATAAATTGATATGGTATCAAATTTCGGCCCATATTCCTCACCCATCATATAAGCGGTTCAAATACATAAAATGAAATTTGATTATTTAGTACAAAGTATACTATTTATTATCAATCCATAAAAACTCCACTTAAGAGTTAAATAATAGTAATCTAGTTTAAAAAATGTATATATTAAATTATTAAAATGATTTTGAAGAAAGCCAATTTCATTACATATTTTGGCAATTCTTAAAATTTCATTATTTAATGTATTATATTTTATATTATATGGTATGCATGAATGCTCATGCAAAAATATGTTTCTTGTAAATTTAAATATGTCATCTTTACGATATAAAAGTGATTAATTTGATATTATATAGTATCTTATATATAATACGGGGATAATCGATAAGATTATCCCCGTATTAGCATATATTTAAATATGCTTTCTTTATTATATAAATTAACAGTAGTTTTAGTTAATGTTAATTTAATGTTCATATCTAAATATATACCTTCTTTAATATTAATATTGATTTTATTAAGAATAAGGCTTTCTAAAAATTTGTTCGCTTATTGAATAAAAATTATTAGAGTTAGATACACATCATCAATATATCGAAACATATATACCTAATGTATTTTAATGTATTATATTATATATTATATGGTATGCATGAATGCTTATGCAAAAATATGTTTCTTTTAAGCATAAAATTTAAAAATATGGAATTTTTAATTTCATTATTTAATGTATTATATTTATATTATATGGCATGTTTGAATAATATAAATTAATTATCGTTTTTATTGTTGTTTCTTAATGTTTATATCTTGATTTATACTTTCTTTATTATCAGTATCAATTATATGGAAAATAAGGATACCTGAATGAATTTGTTCGCTCATTGAATAAAAATAGTTAGAGTTAAATACATATATTTCATCAATGTATCGAAACATATATTTCATATCTTTATATAATTTAGTTTTATTTACACAGTTATGAACATATTCATATTAATAAAACTTAAAAATAGGTTAGCTATAATTATTACCTTCAATTAGAACACCTTTTATTTGTCTAAATATAGATGTCCGTTTTTTAAATAATTTTGATTTATCAAAACATTTAGGGCTTCTATTAATTCAATTTTATCCATATATTTATTTGATAGTTTAATTTTTGTTAGAAAGATACAAAAATATGCATATTTCTCAGAATATAGGATTAATTAATTTTACTAAAGCTTCTTTAATATCTGCTAAATCTAAATTTGTATAAAGCGTACTAAAATCGTACGTATTTATATTCTGAAAATGTATTCCTTTTGTGTGTTCAAAAAATTCTTTTGTGAATAAAACTTTTTTCATTTATTGATACCTATAATCTTTCCATTATATCTTCAAGTTAGTATATCTCAGAGCGGACTTGCCTTCCCCCGAACGAGAAACTTACAATAACCTAAGAATATAGCTTCTACAAAATTAGTGGAAAAATAATTACTATGGCAACGTCATAAACAATGACAAAAATCGGCCGGCGCCTGCAAGACCTGTATAGAGCTACATATCATTTCCTTGCATATCCTCATTTTTACACCTTAGACTTGGGAATGCGACTATTCATTTCAATAGAGTTTAGTGGATCCGGTAAAGGTGTTTGACCTTTCAAAATAGTATTAATAGTATTAAAGATATTAATAGGAGAGTATAAGGAAATTCATAGTGAGCAAAAATGTTAAGTATATATGTTGTATATATTAGCTATAGATTTTGGTCAAAGTACAGCCATGTTGTGCCAAAAAATCAGATAGCAAACGCATATCTTCGTTTAGATCAACGTCAAGATCAGTAGTTTTCCGGTATGGTTCCATCAGAATACAATCAAGCTATTTTAAAGACAATGTAGTTCTTTTGGCGTTAATGCTAGATTATTTTACAAACAAAATCAATAATTGATGATCTGCAGAAATGTAGAGCCAAAGGACCCGTAATTGAGCCAAAGGACTCAATGCATGCAAATTTAATAATAAAACATGTTGCTGTAACACACATTTGGTGTGTTTATATTAACACGGTTTGTCTTATATACACCTTAAATTTAATTGTAGATCACCTTAGCATGGACATCAAAATCCATGTCTCTGGAAACAAATGTAGATAGCAGTCTCCAAGCATAGTTCCCACAGCGATACTTAGCAGACATTTAGTACTAATTCCCTATAAAATAAAAGGTGATAAAATTTGAAATTTTATCAAAATTTATAAATCAAAATTTTATTAACAAAAATATGAATTTTTTTATTTGAGTTTTCCGTGGGAAGATATTTATCATCAGTGTAGCAGCCACGAAATAAAGACAAAATGTTAACTAGTACCGTTTCATTATTGTTTTGACTTATCATTGTCAGTTAACTCCCACTCCTGGATGCAGATGAGGACCGGCAAAATTGCAGTCCTCCTCTGAATCCAGCAGTGGGAGGTACTTTGAATTTATGAGTGCAAACAATGACGAAACGGTGCTAGTTATCGTTTTGTATGTCTTTCGTGGCTAACCAAAATATTAAATTTGTAATAAAATTGTCATCAAAAATTTAAAAATTTGTAATAAAATTTAAAAATTTGATAAGGTCATATATAGCTATTCACAAATTTAACAAATAGTTGGATTAAACCCTGAATTCGGATAAATGTTTAAATACGAAATTTTAAAAGGTTATCATCCATCTTGTCTTCATCAAGAATGAAGACAAGATGGATAATAACTAACCTACCGGCAAGGGTGAGGAAAGTGGTCCCTCTGTTAGGGTTGAATGCGAGAAATATAGCAATCCCACATCTGGTCTTAACTAGTCCAACTAAAAACTAGTCTTAATAGTCTTAACTATTTACTTAAATAAATAACCATTTATTTCTAATAAATGGTTATTTATTTTTTGTTACAACTTTTGAAGATACGTTTACTTTTATAAAAAAGAATATTACCTCGGCCTCCATTCATTGCGTAACAACAAACTTTATCCTATACATACTACTGCTTAATGAAAATCGGCTATTAAAGCCCCTCTTCAAAAGTCGCGCCAACAACTGTCTACCTCGCAGGAGGAAGACAGTGTCCACCTTAGTGGAAGATACGTTGCTGATGAGGTTCCACTTTAATCCAATCAGAGTCGCCTTCTTCCAGGCAGCTGTTTAACTTTTCCCTGTTATAGGAAATGCGAGTCTGACCCGATTTAATAATAACCTTTTATCACAAGCTACCTGGGTTCTTTTCGACTACCTACAAAGGTAACATATTCAATCTAACTTCAACAAAATTCAAGTTCCTAGCAAAAATGCTACACCTTCTCAATATCTCTGTTTTTCTTAGACAGGTCCTCTCGAAAGAATACTAGAGCTCTAGATAAAGACTCTAGCTAATTAGAAATAAGGCGAGCATTGCTTGCCATAATCCTTCTCAGTCTTCGAATTGGAAGAGATTCAAGAGCGAGAAGTTTGTTTGCTGGAAAGAGAGGGCATCGGGTTTAATAGATAGCATATACCTTGATAAAGTTTTGGAGAAGTCACGATCCTCACACAATTATGTAGCCACTTTATTTCTCCAACCAAGCACACCTTGGGGTGACCAGGAGTAGAGATTTATCTGTTACAGATATTCCGAATTTCTGGGGCCCACTTCCGCGTACATGTAAAACCTCTTCGCTACTTTCCACTTTCGCCTGCCAGCATTTAATAGACAGTCAGAGAAAAGAGGTAGCTATCACTATGCTTTGAGCCACTCTATCCAATTAAGCAGGAATAGACATCATCCGAAGAGTATTTTTAGCTAAGAAAAAAATCGATCACATATCCTAAAGATCTGCGATCTATTTCTATTCAAAACAGCATCATCTCCATTTACGAAAAAGCGCTTGTGCATAAAATCTGCGACCGCTCAAGTAGGTACAATTTAAGCCCACCTGGTTTTCATACGTGTGTAAAAGGTCGCACAGTATATTCAGCTATCAGTACAATGTACCAGTTTTGTAAAGATAACAATTATCAGCTTGCAGTAGCTGTCTGTATTGACTTTTATGCTGCATTCGACCGCATCTCCATTCCTTTTGTTATATATTCTCATAGGACCCTTGGTTTGGTGCGAGAATTGTTAACAGGATGACTATACTGCTCTACACTAAGCGACTATTTTACGATGGTGACCTTGATGCACGGCAGTTCTACTCTATTACATATGTGCCTCAACTATCCCCACATTCTCCAATCTTATTTCTTGCTATCCACATTGTTCTATTCAAACCCTTTAAACGTGAACAACATCTAGTGGTATACGCTGATGATACCACAACCCCGTTTTCAGGACGGAGTTGCAAAGATGTAGTCTCGGACATCAGCCGATTCTTCATAAAATTAAAAGACGAGTTACCCCGATTCAATCTTCTCCTCAACTCATCCAAATCGCAGGTGGCCACCTTTCATGGTGCTCCTGCAACAAAGGGAAAGCTAAAAAACAAGCAATATCTTCTTTCTTATCCATTATGAACAATAAAACCCTCCCAGCTTTTAAAAAATGAGTAAAATAATGGGGTTCGCCATCACGATTAAATGATCTGTTGGTTTAGAATTGAATAGGTTTGAAAGTGTCCTGAAGAGAGCTAGATGGGCCCTGAATCGGGCCCAACATTTGTAATTAAGAGGGTATGCTCAGGTACTATTTTAGTATACCTATGCAAAAAATATTAAGATTTCTGAAGCTCCTAATGTCGATACTACGCTCCATGACTATCGACCTTCGTGAGCTGTGATTGGGCTCTCAAGTGTGTGAGAGACCCTGAATGGTTAATAAGGAAGGTGACTCGTTGGTATGCTAGTAAGTCTCTATGCCACTGAATTACTGACTAACTATAAGTGCTAATATTAACTGATATTGACTGATATCAGTTAATATTGACTGATATTAACTTTAAAATAGTTTTGTATTTTGTGTTGTGTTTTCTGATGTTTTAATGTTTTTATAATGATGTAAAAATGTTTTAATGGATTATTTAGTAAAATAATCCATTATTATTAATTTTCCTGAAAGTGATAGGAGTAGCTATCAAAATATTGTAAATGATAAATTTGTTTAATTGTAAACTTTAATTCATAATTAATTAATCAATAAATTAGTTTTCTCTAATATTTGTGGAATGTTGATTTTAAATGACCGTTTTAAATACTTACATTAATTGCTAACTTAGTGTAGAGATTAATACATAACGCTGGAAAAATTCCAACTAAACTCAAAGCCGTAGATCCAACAAGTGCTCCAATCCATGTAGCTGCATTCATGTCTAATTAAAATATAAATTAGAAAATGATAAAATTAGAGAATCTTGAAGTTTTTAGTGATGATATATAAGAAGACTTGAACTGATATATAATTTGTATTGAAAATATAACCATTGCCAAACTACAAAAAATATTTTTAATTATAGCGCAATTTTGATTAGCAAAAGCGTTTCGATTTTGCTAATAAGAATTTGGTTTAATTTATCTTGAAATAAATAATTTTTGTTGTTTACCATTGGTTACAATATCCACACAAATTAAATATCAAAATGATCCCAGACTGCTTGCACATTTTCTTACTTTCGTAGAATGTAATGGCGCTCACTCTCATTCTTTTAATTAAATTCGGTAATTAAATTAAAATAATTAGATAATTAATTTTTATTGCATTTGCATTGCGATTAAGATTTATTAAATTAAGATTAAATTACTATTAAATCTTAAATTAAAATTTAATAATTATTTATATTATATTTTTATAATAAATATATAAATTATAAGTTGAATCTGAATGAGACACGGTGGGGTACATATTCCATAGTAAGTCGAAAAGCCTTTCCAAAAAAGAGAAATTAAACATTTCTTCAATATTTGCCAATTAAAGAAAAATGTTCATGATTGCAAAATTAAAATAAATAAAGTAAAGATTAACAAATATTTGATTAATGTTTATTAAGGCTCAATATTTTTTCAAATAAAATATTTAACATACAATAACGATAACAGAATGAATTCTAAAGAATTAACAACTAGGATCAGCCAACTGAATTTAAATTATTAAAAATAATAATTAATTAATTATTAATAAATAATTATTTATTCGTAAAATTTTTAAATTAAATAATAAAATAGTTTTTTGTTAATATACATGTGCAGTCATTGCTACCATTGAAATTTTGATGACTTTTATTCTGCACTCTACTTTAATCCTATCTATAAGCCAACAGCATTACGCTACATTTCAGTATTAGTAGACCTCATCGGCTACTGATCAAATACTTTTGTTTCACGTTTCGGGCCTTTTAATGCTGGCTGACGATCACTCGACTCGTCTGCTTTTATCGGCAATTAAATTTAACGAAAGACTTTCGTCTTAAGTTTTGCAAATTTAATTGAAATCATTTATTATTTCAAATTACATAAGCGTTGCTAGTGGAAAGATTCATCCTTCAATTGAAAACGTTTTTATATTTCCGAATAATTAATATTATCAAACAAGTAATTTGTAGCTAGTTTCCTAATTTTTAAGTTAATATACCTGTGCAGTCATTGCTACCATTGAAATTTTGATGACTATTTAATTCTGCACGCTACTTTAATCCTATCTATAAGCCAACAGCACTACGTTCCATGTCAGTATTGGTGGACCTCATCAGTTACTGATCCAATACATACGGTTCACGTTTCGGGCCTTTTAATGTTTGCTGTTGCTTATAGACAGAATATGTAGATTGTAGCAGCGTGTAGATAAAATAGTTATGAAAATTTCAATAATAAAATAATTATAAATAATTAAAAAATTATAAATAATTGTTATATAAGATTTTGTATTTAACTTTTATAATTTTTATTTAATAAATGAACAAATTTACTAATAAATAATAACTTGTTCCGATATATTGAATATATATGCTTTTTTTCTAATAATTTTTCTTTAGCGCCTAAATTTATCCAGGTAGCCATATTTTAATAAAACCAATATAAATGATAGAGAAGATATATATCTAGACATCAATTAAAATTATTATTAATTTATATCGTAAAGATGACATATTTAAATTTACAAGAAACATATGTTTGCATGAGCATTCATGTGTATCATATAATATAAAATATAATACATTAAATAATGAAATTTTAAGAATTGCAACAATTTTTATCGATATTGGCATATCTATATTTAGACATAATATCGATATCTATAATATCGATATCTATATTTAGACAAGTAAAAGGTGTTCCAATGGGTGGTAATAGTAGCCAATTATAGCTGACTTGTTTTTAAGCTTTATAGAATATGAATTTGTTCATAACTGTGTAAAAACTAAATCTAAACAATATAAATATATGAAAATATGTTTCGATACATTGATGATATATGTGTATTTAATTCTAATAATTTTTATTCAATTAGTGAGCGCATTTATCCAGAAAGCCTTATTCTTAACAAAACCAATATTAATGATAAAGAAGGTGTATATCTAGATATGAACATTAAATTAACATTAACTAAAACTACTATTAATTTATATCGTAAAGATGACATATTTAAATTTACAAGAAACATATTTTTGCATGAGCATTCATGCATACCATATAATATAAAATATAATACATTAAATAATGAAATTTTAAGAATTGCAACAATATGTAATGATATTGGCTTTCTTCAAAATCATTTAAATAATAATTGATCATTTTGATAATTTAATTGGTACATGTTTGAGACTAATCAGACCAGAAATTATAACTATATTTTATTAATATATATAAAGATACATAATTATATAAGATTTTATACAATTTATATTTATATCAAGTTAAAATTTAAAATTGAAAATTAAAATAAAAGTCAATTTTATGAATTGACTAATAAATAACATACGATGTATCAGAATTAGAATTATAGGCCAACAGAAAGAACTGCTATGCTATCAGGTTTCCTTCCCGATTCTTCGATTCGAAGGCTGTTATACCAGCCTTCGGTTTTTAATGGTGCAATGTAACGAAGGCTATAACGTAATAAATGTTGTAATACCTTCCTTAAAAGCTAATATTTTTATCTATTCGTCATTTAGTATTTTTTTAATTCTTAAGATGGTATTAGTTTTTCGTAAATCAGAGTTTCTGTGATCCCAATTGATTAAATTTGCCTCGGTTGTAAATCGCTAGATGAACTCAGCAAATTATTCAATGCATCAGCTGTTTTTAAATCTTGTAAACTTATATTTACCGACTAATGAAAACATAAAATAAAAGATAACTTATTATTTCTCGTTCAATAAATAACTAAAATAAATTTAAACCAAAATCATATAAAGAATTATTAGTGCTGGATAACAGAAAAGGGGAATCTTTTTTTGATATTTCGCAAACCTCTGTTAGCATTTTCAGAAAATTACTGTAGATGTAATTACGTTTCTTGTAAATTTTAAATTTGTTCTCTTATTAAATAAAAGTTGCTGTAGTTAAATACACATATATCATCAATATATCGCAACATATATTATTTATATGTTATATATTATATACATGTTATAAATCATATATTATTTATATGTTATATATATCATATATATTATATATCATATATATTATATATCATATATAATTTAGATTTATTTTTAAAACAGTTACGAACAAATTCATAACTGTATATAAAATATATATATAATATTTATATATATTAATATATATATTTCATGTATCAAATATATATAAAATATATTTTTATCAAAATATACATTTTGTAAAGATCGAACTTCTGTTAGCATCTTCAGAAAATATGTAATTTTCTGAAGATGCTAACAGAAGTTAGCAGAATATCAAAAATAATTTCCTCTTTTCTTTGATTCAGCTTCAATAATTATTTATCAATAATGGATCAGTATCAACGATTTAAAATCTATTTTTCAACTAAAACTATTTTATTAACTTTATTCTTCGATTTTTATCAAAATATACATTGTGTAAAGATCGAACTTATGTTAGCATCTTCAGAAATGATGTAATTTTCTGAAGATGCTAACAGAGGTAAGCGAAATATCAAATAAAATTTTCCAATAATTCTTATGTAATTATTTATTATATATTGTTTATCTTTATTTTTGATTTAAAATTATATTATAAGATTATCTGATCATATTTGTTCTACTGAGATACAATACTTGAAGAACTTTTTCTTCAATAACTTTATATTTGAATAAAATTACTGTAATTTTCTGAAAATACTAACAGAGATAAGCGAAATATCAAAAATAATTTCCTCTTTTCTTTGATCCAGGCCTCAATAATTCTTTATTAATAATGGATCAGAATCAATTATTTAAAACCAAAATAATAACTTCTTACTAAAGTTCAACGATGTTCCAATAAAATTTGTATAAACAATCTATACCAGTTATCTGTTTACGTTGGTTAAAAGCAATACATCTCTTTTGTTTCTCTTATTAAAGGTGTCGGAAATGTTTTACATATACAAATATACTTGTAGTTATATTATGATATTTCTATTCTATATGAAAGTGATGCAATATTCTAGTGCTTTAGAAATGCTTGCATAGCGTAAAACGCTGCTATTACCAATAATCAATTATCGTCATTCGCATGCTCTCGTCAAAACTTTGTTGATACTTTTTCCCTGAAAACTTATCCCATATGTAGGTTATCGAGCAACTGAAAGCTTTACGTAGTAAAAATTCACAATATACACTTTACAATGACGAAAATCAGCGATGTAAGAAGATGAAGCAAAACTGCTTTGACGCTATATAATAATCTAATATAAAACAGTTATTTTATAATAAATCAGATCAGTATTTTAATAACGAAATAATAAACAATAGATAATAAATAATTATATAAGTATATAATTAATATTTTGTATTTTATATATAAAAAATAATGCTTAAAAGTAAATAATTAAATAATAAATAACAATTTAATAATTGATAATTATAAATAACAAAAATTATCAATTTAATAAAAAAAGTCAATTTTTATGAATTGACTAATAAATAATAGACGATGTATAATCACAAGAACTAAAGGTCAGGTTTTGATCCCTATTCTGGGATTAAGGATTAGTAATAATAAACAAAGTATATTATTTATTATCCATAAAAAATTGCCACTTAAGAGTTTAAATTTATTCTTTATATTATTGTGTTGATTTATATATTTTACTATTTTCTGCTTGATGTTATTTTTATAGTAACCTAGTTTAAAATATGTATCTATTAAATTATTTAAATGATTTTGAAGAAAGCCAATATCATTACATATTGTTGCAATTCTTAAAATTTCATTATTTAATGTATTATATTTTATATTATATGGTATGCATGAATGCTCATGCAAAAATATGTTTCTTGTAAATTTAAATATGTCATCTTTACGATATAAATTAATAGTAGTTTTAGTTAATGTTAATTTAATGTTCATATCTAGATATACACCTTCTTTATCATTAATATTGGTTTTGTTAAGAATAAGGCTTTCTGGATAAATTTGTTCACATATTAGAAAATACTATAGGGTAATCAAAATGAATACTGGTAAATAACGAAAGCTGATTAATAACGAAAGCTTAAATACATCTAAGAAAAAAATTTGAAAAACTTATATAATTCATTAAATAAAGAAGAAAATGAAAATAACAATTATAAAAGGAAAGATAAAATTAATAAAGATATGTATACAGAACTTACTAAATTAAAGCATAACTATATAATAATAACTATTGATAAAGCTAGTAATAACTTTGTCTTCATATGCAAAAAGCTATATTATGATATACTGATGAAGAAAGTTAATTATAATGATTTAAATGTAAATCCAACATATGAACGTAGTGAGTTGAGTTTAGAAACAATTATTACAAGTCACTGTTCTATAATGGATAAAAAGGATATAAAGGTTGAATTAGATAATAAAATTATACCTATATTATATTGGAATCCAAAATTACATAAAAATCCAAAAAAACTTGGTTCATATGCAGTGCGTTTAAGTGTACATTAAAACCACTTTCTGTCTATATGAATAAAATACTTAAAGTAATTAAAGCACACTTCAAAAAATATTATAAGTTAATCGAAATTTATACTGGATATAGAAAATGTTTCAGTATTAATTCCACAAAAGAATTTTAGAACTGCATATCTGCTTATTGTATTAAAATCATTTTCAAAGTCTAGTTAAACTAACCCGTGATTATCGGACAATTCATCTTTGATAAAACTATTTATTTGATGTACAGCGTGAGTGGCCGCTTCCAGCCCGACTGAAACACTAACACCTAGCTAATGGGGCAAAAAGTGCCCCATGAAGTGGTGTCAATACATCAGCACCCCCTCCGATGAAACATTCGAAAAAGAGCGAATACCTCGTATGTCCCCATGAAACGTAACCTTTAATGGGTCAAAAAGAAGTTGAGCAGGAGTGGCGGCTTGTCGATGTAATGGGACGATAATGCTTACTATTGAATCACTAGTTGACTGAACTATAAGAACTGGTGTACAATATACCCTCTCTATATCAACTCTTATAAGGAATATTGATGCAGCTATAAAAGTAGCATGTAATGCTTTCAATCGTAACAAAAAAAAACAAATTATTTTGTATTATAGCGCAAATAACACGATAAAGAATGAATAAATGCACGAGACCACGCTGCAAGGTTGTCCATGTATTAACGATTCAGGAAGTTGCAAAAGAGCCGATTTCAAGGCTAAGTGAGAAACTGACGCATTGGTTGAAGCATGATGACAAAAATTACATGACTAATCAAGTAGTCAATACAATAGAAGATCCAAAAGTAAGAAAATAGAAAGAGATGAAAATTATAGGACAGTTAATGATGGATAAACTTCCGTGTATTAACGTCGAGCATATTTATTCATGGAAGATTGGGCATGAATCCAGGCAATGAAATTTATTGGCAAGACTTAACTTGTTGTTACTTTATTTTTAAAAAATGTAATGTCTATTTCTAGATGTGCTAACAAAGCTCAAGAGTAGCAAAATGTTCAATAAAAACTAATATTTTAGACTTATTGAAGGTAGTTATTATAAACCAAATATATAAACCCTATAAACCATATCTAACAAAAATTTAACCATAAAGTAAATATATGGATAAAACTGAATTAATAGAATCCTTAAATATTTTGAAAAATCAAAATTATTTAAAAGTAGGGACATCTATATTTAGACAAATAAAAGGTGTTCCTATGTATGGTAAAAATAGCCTAATTATAGATGACTTTATTATAAGCTTTATAGAATATAAATTTGTTCAAGAATATGTAAAAAATAAGTCTAAACTTTATAAAAATATTAAATATGTTTCTCGATACATTGATAATGTATGCATTTAACTCTAATAATTTTAATTTAATAAGCGAAAAAATTTATCCAGGTAGCCTTATTCTTAATAAAACCAATATTGATGATAAATAAGGTATATATCTGAATATTAACTTTTAATTAACATCAATATAAGCTACTTTTAATTAATATCGTAAATATGACATATTTAAATTTACAAGAAACATATTTTTGCATGAGCATTCATGCATACCATATAATATAAAATATAATACATTAAATAATGAAATTTTAAGAATTGCAACAATATGTAACGATATTGGCTTTCTTCAAAATCATTTAAATAATCTAATATATACATATTTTAAACTAGGTTATTATAAAAATACCATCAAACAGAAATTAGTAAAGTATATAAATCGAAACAATAATATTAAAAATAAATTTAAAATTATTAGCGGAAACTTTTTATGGATGGATAATAAATAATATACTTTGTATTAGAATAAGATACTATATAATCAAATACTGTATAATAAAATACTAGGTAATCAAATTTCATCAGAGGAAATAAGTCATTAGCATGTATTTGGCCCCGATTTTATGGTGTGTCGAGGAATAGGGGCAGAAACATGATAATGTAGCAGTTCATCTTTATGACCTCTAATCCTTATTCTTATACATAGTCCATTATTTATTATTCAATTCAGAACAATTGTATTAGCTAACTGAGTCTACGTATTGTTATATAATTATAAAATAAACAAAACATAATAATGCGAAATCAAAATTTAATAATTAAATAATAAAATTAACAATTGTTTTTAGATTTTCTATAATATCGTTGAGAATTGCTTTCGGGTCAAAAGTAACTTTTTATTGCGAACCATCCCCGAGAATACAAAAAGAACTTTATTTATTTGATATTTCGACTGTACTTAGCAGTCCTTTTCAATCTAAAAATAGAAGAAAAATATTACACAAAAAGAAAATTCCATTAAAAATAATGTAACTAAGTTATATCCATCGGCAATAGCTGATTTCATTTTGGCAACCTTATCACGATGTTTAGCAAGTTTATAGTTTACATCTTTTTGTACGTCTTGTGAAGGGAATTTTAAGGACCAGTTGGATTTATTTCCTTCCATTGTAGGAAAGATGGAAATGTACAATGATTCCAAAACGAGCCTACGTCCTAACTGTTTTTCTTTATGTAGAATATCTGTGCTTTCAAAATCAATGTTGTGGCCGGTCTCAATAACATGATTGAATATTGCTGAAGATGTATCAGTTTTCTTCAGGTTGTACTTATGTTGGTACGTTCTCTTTTTTAAACCTTGTTTAGTTTGTCCAACATAGGTCTTCTCACAATCTGAACACGGAATGGTATAAATTACACATTGTGATGCTGCAACTGGTTTCCTTTTAAAAATGCCACTAAGTCTCGCACCAGTTTTGTAGTACACTTTTATACTGTTCTTAAACTTTGAAGTTAACTTCGACAATCGTCTCTCTAAAGTATTATTGATGAACGTTGATTTAACGTGTTTCATATCTAGCTGTGCGGTCGACGTTCTAGGCAACTGGCTTGCCCTTATCGCAATTGTAAAAGACCGTTTTATAGCCCATTCCGGATATTGACATTCCCTTAACCTGCAATTTATTCTCCTATACTCTCTGTGTCTGTATTCTCTGTTACTGCATACCGTCAGGGCTCTTCTGAACAAAGAGCTGGCCGCTGAAATTTTGTATCCTTCCGGGATATATGTGGTCCAAGGAGTGAGCGTATGTGGGATATTCGGTTTTCTAAAATCGTCTGTTAAGATGATGTTATTACGTCTTAACACTTTAACATCTAGGAAATTTATTACATTTTCCATGTCTTCACAATTAACTTTCCACTGAATTGCCTTGTCATGTTTGTCATGATTACGCCTCGCTTGGATTCCTGTATCTTCTACCTAAGATACACAAACCGAAGTTGGAAATGAGGCCAGTAATCGCATCATATAAATGTTTTAACCACAAACTGGCGAAATACATTAATATACTCATTTTACAGAATAAACCAGTGAGCCATTCCTTTATAAAAAACGGACAAGAGTTTGCAAGCAAAGTAAGAACTCTTAACCCAACCGGATGCTGGTTTGCTACAGCTGACGTAGTCTCGTTATTTACAAATATCCCATTACAAGAGGCTATTAATCTAGCAGCACAATTACTTAGCGACAAGTGTAATGAGCCGAAACTACAACGTAAAGATTGGGTTAATTTGATAGAATGGTGTACATGCAAATCTGCTTTCTATTTCAATAACAATATTTACACACAAATTGATGGTGTGGCTATGGGTTCCCCATTAGGCCCTCCACTTGCTGATCTCTATATGACAAAATGGGAATGTAATATACACAATAGGGTGCAACGCTTGAAGCATTGGTATAGGTATGTCGACGATGTTTTCGCCGTGCTTGATACAGACCCAAAAATAATAGGTCTAGAGGAAATACTTAACAAACATGACAAGGCAATTCAGTGGAAAGTTAATTGTGAAGACATGGAAAATGTAATAAATTTCCTAGATGTTAAAGTGTTAAGACGTAATAACATCATCTTAACAGACGATTTTAGAAAACCGAATATCCCACATACGCTCACTCCTTGGACCACATATATCCCGGAAGGATACAAAATTTCAGCGGCCAGCTCTTTGTTCAGAAGAGCCCTGACGGTATGCAGTAACAGAGAATACAGACACAGAGAGTATAGGAGAATAAATTGCAGGTTAAGGGAATGTCAATATCCGGAATGGGCTATAAAACGGTCTTTTACAATTGCGATAAGGGCAAGCCAGTTGCCTAGAACGTCGACCGCACAGCTAGATATGAAACACGTTAAATCAACGTTCATCAATAATACTTTAAAGAGACGATTGTCGAAGTTAACTTCAAAGTTTAAGAACAGTATAAAAGTGTACTACAAAACTGGTGCGAGACTTAGTGGCATTTTTAAAAGGAAACCAGTTGCAGCATCACAATGTGTAATTTATACCATTCCGTGTTCAGATTGTGAGAAGACCTATGTTGGACAAACTAAACAAGGTTTAAAAAAGAGAACGTACCAACATAAGTACAACCTGAAGAAAACTGATACATCTTCAGCAATATTCAATCATGTTATTGAGACCGGCCACAACATTGATTTTGAAAGCACAGATATTCTACATAAAGAAAAACAGTTAGGACGTAGGCTCGTTTTGGAATCATTGTACATTTCCATCTTTCCTACAATGGAAGGAAATAAATCCAACTGGTCCTTAAAATTCCCTTCACAAGACGTACAAAAAGATGTAAACTATAAACTTGCTAAACATCGTGATAAGGTTGCCAAAATGAAATCAGCTATTGCCGATGGATATAACTTAGTTACATTATTTTTAATGGAATTTTCTTTTTGTGTAATATTTTTCTTCTATTTTTAGATTGAAAAGGACTGCTAAGTACAGTCGAAATATCAAATAAATAAAGTTCTTTTTGTATTCTCGGGGATGGTTCGCAATAAAAAGTTACTTTTGACCCGAAAGCAATTCTCAACGATATTATAGAAAATCTAAAAACAATTGTTAATTTTATTATTTAATTATTAAATTTTGATTTCGCATTATTATGTTTTGTTTATTTTATAATTATATAACAATACGTAGACTCAGTTAGCTAATACAATTGTTCTGAATTGAATAATAAATAATGGACTATGTATAAGAATAAGGATTAGAGGTCATAAAGATGAACTGCTACATTATCATGTTTCTGCCCCTATTCCTCGACACACCATAAAATCGGGGCCAAATACATGCTAATGACTTATTTCCTCTGATGAAATTTGATTACCTAGTATTTTATTATACAGTATTTGATTATATAGTATCTTATTCTAATACAAAGTATATTATTTATTATCCATCCATAAAAAGTTTCCGCTAATAATTTTAAATTTATTTTTAATATTATTGTTTCGATTTATATACTTTACTAATTTCTGTTTGATGGTATTTTTATAATAACCTAGTTTAAAATATGTATATATTAGATTATTTAAATGATTTCGAAGAAAGCCAATATCGTTACATATTGTTGCAATTCTTAAAATTTCATTATTTAATGTATTATATTTTATATTATATGGTATGCATGAATGCTCATGCAAAAATATGTTTCTTGTAAATTTAAATATGTCATATTTACGATATTAATTAAAAGTAGCTTATATTGATGTTAATTAAAAGTTAATATTCAGATATATACCTTATTTATCATCAATATTGGTTTTATTAAGAATAAGGCTACCTGGATAAATTTTTTCGCTTATTAAATTAAAATTATTAGAGTTAAATGCATACATTATCAATGTATCGAGAAACATATTTAATATTTTTATAAAGTTTAGACTTATTTTTTACATATTCTTGAACAAATTTATATTCTATAAAGCTTATAATAAAGTCATCTATAATTAGGCTATTTTTACCATACATAGGAACACCTTTTATTTGTCTAAATATAGATGTCCCTACTTTTAAATAATTTTGATTTTTCAGAATATTTAAGGATTCTATTAATTCAGTTTTATCCATATATTTACTTTATGGTTAAATTTTTGTTAGATATGGTTTATAGGGTTTATATATTTGGTTTATAATAACTACCTTCAATAAGTCTAAAATATTAGTTTTTATTGAACATTTTGCTACTCTTGAGCTTTGTTAGCACATCTAGAAATAGACATTACATTTTTTAAAAATAAAGTAACAACAAGTTAAGTCTTGCCAATAAATTTCATTGCCTGGATTCATGCCCAATCTTCCATGAATAAATATGCTCGACGTTAATACACGGAAGTTTATCCATCATTAACTGTCCTATAATTTTCATCTCTTTCTATTTTCTTACTTTTGGATCTTCTATTGTATTGACTACTTGATTAGTCATGTAATTTTTGTCATCATGCTTCAACCAATGCGTCAGTTTCTCACTTAGCCTTGAAATCGGCTCTTTTGCAACTTCCTGAATCGTTAATACATGGACAACCTTGCAGCGTGGTCTCGTGCATTTATTCATTCTTTATCGTGTTATTTGCGCTATAATACAAAATAATTTGTTTTTTTTTGTTACGATTGAAAGCATTACATGCTACTTTTATAGCTGCATCAATATTCCTTATAAGAGTTGATATAGAGAGGGTATATTGTACACCAGTTCTTATTTGTACATGATCAATTGTGCTCTTTTCTCAGGTTATTCCATATAGTATATCTTTTATAATAGTATATACCATCCGATGTTTATACACTAGCTTTAAGAAATTTTCACTAAATACATTTAGGTGCAGTTCCCTATCTTGTACTTTACTACATTTTGTTTTCCACCCATTGGAACACCTTTTACTTGTCTAAATATAGATGTCCCTACCTTTAAATAATTTTAATTTCTTAAAATATTTAAGGATTCTAACAATTCAATTTTATCCATATATTTATATTTACTTGATGGTTTAATTTTTGTTAGATTTGCCTTATAGTTATTATAACATATATGTGTATATATTTTTCCGAATATAAGATTAATTAATTTTACTAACGCTTCTTTAATATCTACTAAATCTAGATTTGTATAAAGCGTACTAAAATCGTATGTATTTATATTTTGAAAATTTATTCCTTTTGTATGTTCTAAAAATTCTTTTGTAGAATTAATACTGAAATAGTGTTTTATACCAGTATTAATTTCGATTACATTGCAATATTTTTTAAAGTGTGCTTTAATTACTTTAAGTATTTTATTCATATAGACAGAAAGTGGTTTAAATGTACATTTAAAAGCACTACATATGAACCTAAGTTTTATTGGATTTTTATGTAATTTTGGTTTCCAATAAAATATAGGTATAATTAAATCACTATAATTACCCTCTTTCATTAGCATATCATAATAAAGTTTTTTGCATATGAAGACAAAGTTATTACTAGCTTTATCAATAGTTGTTATTATATAGTTATCCTTTAATTTAGTAAGTTCTGTGTACATATCTTTATTAATTTGATCTTTTCTTTTGTAATTGGTTGTTATTTTAATTTTCTTTTCATTTTATCAAATATATAATTTCCAAATTTTAATCTTAGATGTATTTAAGCTTTCTTTATTAATCAGCTAAAGTCAGAATTTAAGTCATTATATAACAAATTGTAAAATTTTATTTTTATTTTTTATCTTATTTTTATTATTTTATTGTAAAATTTTATTTCACTTTTATACTACTGTTATTACTACTGTTATTTATTTCTATTGTTATTATTATTTAATCTATATTTATACCCTTTTGATAGAATTTTCCTTAATTCACAATTTTCAATTAATTCTAGATTATGAGTGCATATATCTTCATTTATTTTATCAAAATTATGAATTCTGCAATTGCATTCAGTTTCTATCATGTTTCCAATAGTATCGTTACATATTGATTTTAATTCTTTATTATAATTACAAATTTTTCGTCCTAATGGTGGTAGGAGTTTATACCTTATTTTAGGAATATATTTACTTAAACCTTTATCATCAACTTTATAGAAACATTTAAAAATATTTCATATCTTTAAAGATACACCCTACGTTCAAAGAGACACACTCGCTTCGTCTTCCGAATAGACCCGTGCACACGGCATCAAGCCTCGCTTAACGATCACGTGAAGTTGTAGCTGACTTCTAGAATTAATTGAAAATAGCGGATTAAGAAAAATTAATGTATAATTAATCCAAAATTAATTGAAAAACAATAATCTAGAATTAATTAAAAATAACTAATTAAGAAAAATGATATCATAAAGATACAAAATAGATACAATCTTTGTTTAATTATTTTATTAATATCATAATATACATTTTCAGGGTTCTCCTTAAATGGGCCCCACATTGGATAATAATCTAGTCAATTATTTAAATTCTTATTAAGCATATCATCGTCCTGTATGCTGACATCGAAAACATGCCGAAGCTCCTCGTTCTTACGCAAAGGCAATTTTCCATTTTCATTTCACCACTGCATCAGTGTACTTGTCTGAATAATCCCAATTCGCCTTTGATGTAATACGCTAAATAATTGCTAAACAATGCCCAATTCCTTCAGATGTTTAGAAGACCAAAGGTACAAAACGTCTATTTTCCACATGTTGAACACGTTCGTGATATTTTGCGAATTTTCATCACTTTTAAATCTGCATTTTAATTTTTTTCACTATTAGATC
This sequence comes from Pomphorhynchus laevis, assembly GCA_012934845.2. NCBI lineage: Eukaryota > Metazoa > Acanthocephala > Palaeacanthocephala > Echinorhynchida > Pomphorhynchidae > Pomphorhynchus > Pomphorhynchus laevis. Next base: position 104,650 of record WNNJ02002706.1, read on the forward strand.
GAGCAAATATTGAATACACGTTAACGTTAAAAAACGTTCGCTCGAATCTTCAATTTCCAAGTCGTATGTACGCTATATCTAGACGTGCTTGGTATTCTCTAGTTGTGGAATGATTCTTAAAGTTCAGTAGTTCTGATACATGTTGCAACCTAGGTACAATTTCAACCCCACCATATACGTCGGACAAAGAAGCAGCAATGACTTTTTAACAACGTCATGCCGTATCAACGGTAAGCCACCTCTCTTACAGCTAATGACCAACATCGATTTGTGAATCACAAACACAAGATGTGGTGCCTAAATCGTCTGCAGTTAACCCGAATCGACAACAAAGGGAATATCTGAATTCCGTTAAACTCAAATAATAATTGTGTATGGAAAGTGGAAGAGCACTAAGCCGATATGAAGCACAATTGACTGTAGCGTGCGAAATTGCGTTTTTGATATTTTCAGGTATATTTTGAACATATCCTTGGAATCTCGTCTTAAATGCGGTCTTGCGTTTGCCACTGCTATATTGATATACTTACCTTTGCAATCGCTTAAATTCTACAACTGAGACGCTTATAAAGTTGTGCAAAGAAGGTGACAACACTCATATTCTAACCTACCAACAAACGTCTGATCAGATATGCCAATGCTACTAAGCCAAAGCGGTGAGGCCAATATTCTCAATCAGTTGACTACAATTTATTGACCCAATAAAGACCAGATAACTTCTCAAAGATGACATCACTGAAATATCGTACTTGATAGTCATCGCACTGTACAATGCGCATGTAATGGAGCCATTTGAATTGCACATACTTTGTATTTTCTGATATTTCGGCCCCTATTCCTCAACCCATCATATCAGCGGTCCAAATACATAAAAATGGCATATTTCTTCTGATGAAATTTGATTATTTAGTGTACCTTATTCCAATACAAAACATATTGACTATTATCAATTCATAATGGTTTTTGTTTTATAGTTAAAATTTATTTTTAATATTACTAAGTTGATTTTGATTATCTAGTATTATATTCTAATACAAAGTATATTATTTATTATCCATCCATAAAATATTCCCGTTAATAATTTTAATTAATATAAAATAAAAATTTAATTAATTTTAATTTTATATTATTTTGTTGATTTATATATTTTACTATTTTCTGCTTGATGTTCTTTTTATAGTAACCTAGTTTAAAATATGTATCTATTAAATTATTTAAATGATTTTGAAGAAAGCCAATATCATTACATATTGTTGCAATTCTTAAAATTTCATTATTTAATGTACTATATTTTATATTATATGGCATGCATGAATGCTCATGCAAAAAATATTTTTCTTGTAAATTTAAATTAATAATCTTTACGATATAAATTATATGGTGAAATACGATATAAAATACGATATAAATACGATACGATTTTTACGATATAATAATTTTTTAAAATAATTTTTTTATGGCAGCCTACAATTATTTTAGGACAAAGAAACTTCATATTCTTGTTCTAAAGGTGATGACGGATTGCAGTTCAAAATTTGACTGTATAACTGTAAATGCAATTAAATTTATTAAATTTATTTATATTTTATTTAAAAATTGATTAATGTGCAAATGATCTATTTGCTTTATTAAACTCATAATTTATATAAAATTGAATTTAAATTTATTATAAAATTGAATTTATTATAAATTCATAATTCGATTTTCATATTTTGTGTACCAAAAATTAATAAAATTATCAAAATAATATTGATTTTTATATTTATTAAAAATCAATATTGATTTAATTGATATTGATTTTTATGATTTTTGTATTATTTGCAATTATTATCGTTTTTTAGATTGATGCTAATAGCAAAACCTACATCTTGTTGATCCATAATATGGTTATTATTGAGTTCGCTTTAATTAAACATAGAATGTTTAATATAAACCGGCTGGTTTGGTAAAAAAGACAAAGGATACAAAAAAAGCGCGAGTTTAAAAACAGGCTGTAAAAACAAAGGGCACAAATTACATTTGTAGTTTTTAAATTAAAATTCATATTTACCGACGTATATCGCGAGTTTAACAATACTGTGCACACGAAGGTTTCGTTGGCTATATTGCTCTTGAAATGACGTCATTACATCTATATATACATCTTGAGGACCATATAGATCACGAACAAGTCGTAGTTCAGCTTCCCATGGATTATTTGGCTTGGAAAATAATTGAAAATTCTGACTATTTGCAGGTTCAGTGTCGTCCTTCCTAGAAATAATTTCTTTAACTTTGAAAGAATAATTTGGCATATTCTGCCATTTTTTAAATTGTCCAGGAAGTTGCATTCTTAATACAAATAAACTCATTGGTATTTTTGGTTTACTTTTCAAGGCTAAGTGAGCAAAAAAATATGATACTGGCTGATTTTCATTTGGCAATTGTGGCATATAGTTTGCAGACAATTTACATTGATTATTGGAGAACCACGTATAGCCTTGAGGACATATATTCCGAATACAGCGATACCCACCAAATGTATTTATGCAAGATGTTCCATGTGAACAAGGGTTATCCAGGCATTCATCAATATCTATACATGTTTGTCCATCGTTAATTTCATGATAGCCAGGTGGGCATCCACATATATACGATCCATTTAAATTGGTGCAGTGATATTTACACAACTTATGCTGTTGACCTTCTGACAAGTCAGAATAAAATATTTGATCTTTACACTCATCTATATCTAAACAACTGCGCTGATCTTTTGGATCAAGAATGTATCCATGATGGCAAAGACAGAAATAAGATCCTTTCAAATTTTCACATATATGCTCACAGGGATGATTTTCTTTGCATTCGTCAATGTCTTCATTACACTTCAGTCCTCTGAATCCCGGCTTACATTCACATTTATAAGACCCCGGTAGGTTTGTGCAAATAGCATTTTCAGGGCATACCAACATATTATTAGTCTGATCGCATTCATTCACATCCTCACATATATTATCCGCAGAGGCTATATATCCATTAGAACATACACATTGATAATTACCGATAACGTTTCGACATACCGAACCCAATAGCTTTAACTCACAGTTATGTAAATTCAATGCACATTCATCTATATCTTCACATCTTTGACTAAGTATATCAAACTGAAAACCATCTGGGCACATTTCTTTCGTGTCCCCAGTGGCCTTATTATACCATTGGTTATCGTCATTTACATTAGAGATTATACATTCATAAGATCCTAGCTTATTACGACAAATTTCATTTGGTTTACATATCGTTTTATTTAAAAGACATTCGTTAATGTCTCTACATCTTAGCTCTTTGTCCAGCTTATACCCGGATGGACATCGAATTTGAACACATCGACCTTTACCAGAGTCAAATTTTGTTCCATTACGATCACAGTCGGGTATCTGGCATTTGAAAGTACCCGGTAGATTTTCACAAATCATACCAGATCCACAATTGTGTATCCCCATCTCACATTCGTCAATATCAACACATCCTTGCGTTTCATGCTGTACAGTATAACCTGTACCACAATGTCTTTCACGAACGCATTTAAATCCCCCATTTGTATTGTCACATCTATATCCGTGTGAGCAGTTATGAATCTGAAGTGAACATTCATCAATATCACGACATTCCTGATTTTTAATATTCCATGAAAATCCAGTAGAGCATCGATGATGTATGTCGCGTTGGTTCAATAACGATAGGTTTAAATTCAAGCAACAGTCTCTGTATATGTTGTTACATTCCCTGCCAACGACGTTTTCTATATGCATACAAGTCGATCTGGTCATGTCGTCGTACTGTGATTGAGATTGTCTTGTGCGTATTCCAAGTTCACAGCAGTCACAACAGTATGGATGCATCATACACATTGATGGCTTCTGATGGTCAATTGGATCCCTACCAGCTAGAACATTTTGCTGGGCGCTATCCATCAGTGTGGTTGTAAGATGATCACATACAGCCTGTCTTCCATGTTTGAGACAACATATTTTCGCTATGTGCTTGCATATTTCACTACTGGAATCTAGATTTTCAAACAAGTCACCATCGTAACATAAATCGGTAAATTCATCAAAACTCCGATGACTTATCTTGTTAAACTGTTGTTGCCCAACATTACAACAGTATGTTGCTTCATTGGATGATATATAGCCTGCTCTTTGCTGTAAATCAACATAAAAGAACAATGCAGTTAGCAAAGTTATATGGCGTTTGATCTGCCTGCAATTGCAAATATTTTACATTAAAAGACTTGAATTAGTCTGAAACATCTATTCAACGGAACATGTTAAGTAATTCAATTTTATTAAATTATTATTTTTATTAACGATTTAATCTTAAATTAATTTTTTATTAATCTTAGATCAAAGCTGAGATATATAATCTGACTTGTAAGTCATGATACAATCATGACTAATACATTTAATTAACAAAAATTATAAGCGAATTCAGTGCGGACACAATGCGTTACTGACACAATTGAAGGCTCGACCTCTCAAACAAATCAGTAAAAACTCTTTATTTGAACCTAATTACTGATTATGAGCATTACATTGTAATGATAACTGCGTACACAATCAATGATTCAAATAATATAAATTCAAATAAAGATTTTTTTGTTTTTCATTGTGTAAATCGAGCTTTAACAATCGTCTATAATTAAATGTTTAATTAAATCGTCTTTAATTGTTATATTTACTCTATGCAATCCTAATATTTATTCAATAATGTAATTATTTAATTAATTTTAATAATTAATAATGAACTTAATAATAAATATCAAATAATTAATAATTTAATATTTACATTAATTTGTTACGAATTAATGCTAGAATTATTACTAAAATTCATTAATTCTAATAATCTAAACTATTAAATAATTTATATTTAAGCGTATAATCGTAAAAATGCGTGACACATCATGGCAAAAACTAATTTGCAGTTAAATACAACCTCATTTGATGGTAGATAGTTTGTGCTTACAAGAAATACACAATTTTTATTTTCTATTTTTACATATTTACATTAAATTAATTATTATCAATGACTAAAGAATGCTGTAATATTTGCTTTTAAGATGTAATAGCATCAATTATGAAATTGTCTTATTCGTATATTATTAAAAAAAATATTTTTTTATCGAAAATAACAACTCAGAAAAATACACGAATATCTTTTTATTTCCTATTTTTACATATTTACATTAAATTAATTATTACCAATGACCAAAAATAAAAGTGGTTTACAGAAAAAGAGTTTTAATTTATGTTCTTATGTTCTGTATGTAATTAAAGAAAAATTATAAAAATAATTAAAAGAATTGCAAAAGTAAAATAATAATTATAAATCTGATTAAATGAATTTGAAGGAAAGATTATAATTTATAATTTTTTAAAAATTATAAAAATATAAAACGAAATATAAAAAATATAAAATAATTTATAATAGTGAGAAATTAAAGAAGAACTATAAAATGAATTATAAGAGTAATATAATTTTGATTATTAATTATTCTTTTTACAAAAGTAGTATTGGAATTTAAGTACCATCAATGTTGTTCTTTTCAATGAAATAATGCATTTTATCAATTAACAATCACATATAACTAATACATCAACTTACATGTATGTGGCAATTTGAAATGGATATTATCCACAAAGAATACGATATGCACAGGATGAACGATAATCAAAACATTATCTGATGTTTTAGAATATCGGCTTTTCATATCCTGTTATTCGACTAGAGAAAATGCTTTACGATGCATGATGATTATATCATCATGTAGTAAATAAAAGCCTATAAAATAACATAAAGCAGGCATAAAAATGCCAATTCAAGGATGTTTTTCTTTTTTTCCTTCCGAAAAAATAATTTTCAGCTAATTTTCTTACGTTTGGGTAATCTTGTTCCTGTAAATATACGTATACAGGAGTAATGTGTATAATATGCGAATCTTTGACATTTTGATATATTCGCAAATTTAGCAAATATTGCCCCAGCTTTCTTTATCAACAATGATTGAAATAATTCACGTATAACTACGACACGATGGGCGAAATTATTATGGCCAGTTGTGTGCTTACTTTTGGATGAAGGTGTGATTAAGCTAACTGAAGTAAAAAGAAATATATTTTTACATGGAAGACAACATAAAGTGCTAATTTTATCATTCATCTTTCATGCCGATTGCTTGAAAATAATTTCCAAGCTGCTGATTTCTTTATATCATAAAATAACGAGCGGTATAAAGCAAAAAAAGTCACCAATTGATTATATAATAAGTCATAAATGACAAAATTATAAGAATGGAAGGTACTTTACGCAAAATCGCTATTAGCATCTACAGAATCATATACGGCCAAGTTTGTAAATTAATGCAAATTCGTTTAATAAATTCGCAATATTTTGCAAAGTATCAGGTCATCGAAATGCTTTATTGCTTATTCCTCAGAAGCACGGATCATTCTTCTTAAGAAAATTACAATAATAATTTATTACTTTTAAAATAAACTATTTATTCTTCAAAAATATAACTTTTTTATATATTTTTTATATATTTTATGTATAAATCAAATCAAATCAGCTAACTGAGTCTACGTATTTAAATAATAAAATTAATAATTGTTTTAAGATTTTCTATAATTTAAAGTTAAAATAAAAAATTTAAATCAAGTTAAAATAAAAAATTAAAAAAGACAAAAAAATCCCGAGATTATTTAAGATTTTAAAGTTCTAAAATAATATTTATTATTTTACGAATAATAATTCGGATTCGCATTCTGGAACAAAATATTGTTCTTGGTATAAAATACACTTATTTATTAATAAATTTCCGTATTTCCCGTGTTTTTTTACACAGGAAAAATAAAATGAACGGCATACAAAGTTTTCGGTTATTTGAATGTTCGGACGCTACTGTTTTCATTAAACGAATAACATATTTGTTCAACGTATTTTAATAATACTTTATATTTTAAAGTAATATTCTTTATATTATTGTGTTGATTAATATATTTTACTATTTTCTGTTTGATGGTTTTTTATAGTAATCTAGTTTAAAATATGTATCTATTAAATTATTTAAATGATTTTGAAGAAAGCCAATATCATTACATATTGTTGCAATTCTTAAAATTTCATTATTTAATGTATTATATTTTATATTATATGGTATGCATGAATGCTCATGCAAAAATATGTTTCTTGTAAATTTAAATATGTCATCTTTACGATATAAATTAATAGTAGTTTTAGTTAATGTTAATTTAATGTTCATATCTAAATATATACTTTCATATTATAAATTGATTGTTCACTCATATTGGATTATTTATTAGTGGAGAGAGTGAAGAAAATATTTATTTAATCTCGAATTTTCAATAGCCAACTGCTATCATCATCAGGTATTTTTTTCATCAGGTATCAAAAGGTATTTTTGTTAAAAAATACCTTTTGTAACATTTACTCCTGATGATGATAGCAGTAGGCTATTGAAAATTCTAGATTAAATAAATATTTTCTTCACTCTCTCCACTAATAAATAATATATACTTTCTTTATCATTTATATTGGTTTTATTAAAAATAAGGCTACCTGGATAAATTTGTTCGCTTATTGAATAAAGATTATTAGAGTTAAATACAAATATATCATTAATATATCGAAACATATATTTCATATCTTTTTATAATTTAGATTTATCTTTTACCAGTTATGAGTCATTAGTCAGCTATAGCTGGGCTACTATTACCTTGGTTTTGATATATCATCAATGTATATAAATTAATAGTAGTTTTAGTTAAAGTTAATTTAATGTTCATATCTAGATATACACCTTCTTTATCATCAATATTGGTTTTGTTAAGAATGAGGCTACTTGGATAAATTTGTTCGCTTATTGAAAAAAAATTGTTCGAATTAAATACACAATATATTGAAACGTGTGTCATATCTTTCTTTGAAAATCATATCTTAATAATACATTTTAAAGTTAAATACACATATATCATCAATGTATCGAAACATATATTTCATATATTTATATTGTTTAGATTTATTTTTTACACAGTTATGAACAAATTCATATTCTATAAAGCTTAAAAACAAGTCAGCTATAATTGGGCTACTATTACCACCCATTGGAACACCTTTTACTTGTCTAAATTGGAACACCTTTTACTTGTCTAAATATAGATGCCCCTACTTTTAAATAATTTTTGATTATTTGAATGTTCGGACGCTACTGTTTTCATTAAACGAATAGCATGTTTGTTCAACGTATTTTAATAATACTTTAATATAATATAGTATATTAAATATGGTATTGTTTAATATAGTATTTAAATGATCGCATACATTCTTTTTTAATGATTTTAGCTATTGCAATTACAAACAATTCAACTTCTTAAATGTCAATTGTATAAATGACATAATAACATTTTAAAAAATATAATTTTGGTTATTTCAATTTATTCGTTCTAACTTTTTTGCTATTTTAAAAATGATATAAATGACACCTCTGAAATATGGAATGCTTAAGCAGCACTTTCCTTCGAACGCATATAATTGTGTACAAATAGTGTATGCATTGTTAAGTTTAAACTTTGAGTTTAAAATTTAAATAAAAGTTTATTCACTTAAATCCTTAATTTGTATATAAAAATTGGTTTTAGCGGACTTATGAACTTAACTACAGAAAGTTATGACAACTAAATATGCCACCGTATTATCATTTAGGTATGAAAATCTAAAATAATTTAATATATTGAATGTTGACATCAAACTGCATGTAAAAGTAATAGCTCCTGAACATGGCAGATAAAATCACTGAACAATGAAATAGCCTACTATATGATTGTATCTTTATTTTAAATAATAATTTCATCCATTTTCGTTTAAAACAGAAAATATTTATTTTTTCATCTATTATCGTTTTTAATCTTGACTTCAAAAATCCTAACCGACATGTGGAATCAAAACAATTACTTTGATATGAGTGTTATGATATTTCATAACAACTTATTTATAGAATAGAATCAAAAAACCACAATTTATTCGATAAAAAAGGGTTCAGCTAAATATTTCAATGGCTGTTGCTATCATCAGGGACTATTGTTTCACCGTAATTATTTTAGAATGGTACCAAAGAAGCGACAATTTATTCGATAAAAATAATAGTGAAACAATTATTATTGATGATGGCCGCAATTAGTGAAATATTGAATTATAAAATATTGAATTATATTTTTATAAATATCAAATTGTTTTATAAATTAAACATAATAAATAAAAATAAAATAATAAAATAATAAATAATAATAAATAATTTAATAATCTTATATAAGATTTAATATAACTTACATCAAGTAAAAAATTTGAAATTGAAAATAAAAAAATTTGAATTGACTAATAAATAACATACGATGAATAAGAATCAAGATTGGGGGGGGGTTAAATATCAAAAATATAGGACAAATAGCATCAAAATATCATATCAAAATTCTATATAACTTACCTCAAGTTATATCTGAATTTGTGTTTCAGTGAATAATGTTTGAATTAACGTTTTTCCATTTTTCATGACTTATAGTTTCCTTTGATTTTTTATATAAAACATTTGTCTATATAGTCGTATTTGAGATTGTAAATATGGTCTCTTTTTTGATCAACCGGGCAAAGACTCAATTTTGTGACAAATGAGTCACCAATAAATATTATAATTAATTTATTAAATAATTTTATTTGATAATTTATGTATTTAGAAAAAATAACAGCGTGTGAATTAGCGTGTGACTTTAAAATTTTAGAAAAGTCAATAAGTTGCTAAAATTCAATATCAATTTGAAACGATAATTGAATATAAAAAATAAGTCTTATTTAAATTTGAATAAAACTGGCAAAAACCATCGCAAAATTTATTTAATTGAATATTTCGATGCTTAGCTGGCATTATCTTCAGCGATTGAGAGTAGTTATTTGTTCAAGAAAGTTTAAATTAGTTTATACATCATCTTTAGTAATTTTCTAAACATGCTAACAGAGGTTAGCGAAATATCAATCAAATTTTCTTCTTCCTTGATCCAGCTCAAATAATTCTTTAAATTAGAGAATCTTAAAGTTTTTAGTGATACTATATATAAGAAGACTTTAACTGATATATAATTTGTTCATATCGTTGAGAATTGCTTTCGGGTCAAAAGTAACTTTTTTATTGCGAACCATCCCCGAGAATACAAAAAGAACTTTATTTATTTGATATTTCGACTGTACTTAGCAGTCCTTTTCAATTGTATGTTTATAAGAAACCAAAATTTTTTTAAGGTGATAAAAAAATGATATATAATTTGTATTGAAATTATAACCATTGCCAAACTACAAAAAAATTATTTAATTATAACGTAATTTTGATTAGCAAAAGCGTTTCGATTTTGCTAATAAGAATTTGGTTTAATTTATCTTGAAATAAATTATTTTTGTTGTTTGCCATTGGTTACAATATCCACACAAATTAAATATCAAAATGATCCCAGACTGCGATTACATCTACAGTAATTTCTATTAGCATTTGCATTGTGATTAAATTAAGATTTAATAATTATTAATTTAACTTGAATGCATCTGTGAGCTGAAATTCTTCTGCTTATGGCACGACATTATCCCCACAGATATTGCTCACATTCTTGATACAGCAGGACGCTACTAATCAGTCTGGGTGGGTCTCATCAGCTGCTGACCCAGACCTACATTTCACGTTTCGACCCTTATTATCTGCTTTCTCCGTACACTGATGCTGATCGGATTTGAACTCAGGACGTCTGTATCGCGATTCGAACGCTACATCCATTAGGCTGGCTTCTCCAGTGGTGTAGATATACATTTCTGTATATTACTTTTGGTAGGGGATCGTATTCTAACGATCTATTAGAAACCTACCCGATGTGTGTGATCCGCTAGCCGGATCACCCGTTTTTCATGCTGCCACTTGCAATGATAGTTTTTAATTGTATTTGATTGCATCTGTGAGCTGAAATTTTTCCGATTGTGGCACGATATTATCCTCACAGGTATTGATCTTATTTTTGATACAGCAGGACGCTACTAATCAGTCTGGGTGGGTCTCATCAGCTGCTGACCCAGACCTACATTTCACGTTTCGACCCTTATTATCTGCTTTCTCCGTACACTGATGCTGATCGGATTTGAACTCAGGACGTCTGTATCGTGATTCAACGCTACATCCACTAAGCTGGCTTCTCCAGTGGTGTAGATATACATTTCTGTATATTACTTTTGGTAGGGGATCGTATTCTAACGATCTATTAGAAACCTACCCGATGTGTGTGATCCGCTAGCCGGATCACCCGTTTTTCATGCTGCCACTTGCAATGAATGTTTTTCATTGTATTTGATTGCATCTGTGAGCTGAAATTTTTTCGATTGTGGCACGATATTATCCTCACAGGTATTGATCTTATTTTTGATACAGCAGGACGCTACTAATCAGTCTGGGTGGGTCTCATCAGCTGCTGACCCAGACCTACATTTCACGTTTCGACCCTTATTATCTGCTTTCTCCGTACACTGATGCTGATCGGATTTGAACTCAGGACGTCTGTATCGTGATTCAACGCTACATCCACTAAGCTGGCTTCTCCAGTGGTGTAGATATACATTTCTGTATATTACTTTTGGTAGGGGATCGTATTCTAACGATCTATTAGAAACCTACCCGATGTGTGTGATCCGCTAGCCGGATCACCCGTTTTTCATGCTGCCACTTGCAATGATAGTTTTTAATTGTATTTGATTGCATCTGTGAGCTGAAATTTTTCCGATTGTGGCACGATATTATCCTCACAGGTATTAATCTTATTTTTGATACAGCAGGACGCTACTAATCAGTCTGGGTGGGTCTCATCAGCTGCTGACCCAGACCTGCATTTCACGTTTCGACCCTTATTATCTGCTTTCTCCGTACACTGATGCTGATCGGATTTGAACTCAGGACGTCTGTATCGTGATTCAACGCTACATCCACTAAGCTGGCTTCTCCAGTGGTGTAGATATACATTTCTGTATATTACTTTTGGTAGGGGATCGTATTCTAACAATCTATTAGAAAGCTATCTAGTTGTGATCTGCTAGCCGGATCACTGTGTTTCATGCTGGCACTTGCACTGAAATTCGCCGTATGTTGCTGATCCAATAATTTACGATGATGACGAGCACTTTTTGTTTTTTCGTTTTTAAAAATGGGAAGTCTTCATATGTGATTTCAATCTTACGATAATTAGTAATAAAATATTCAGAAACGATCAGGTATTACCTGATCTTAAAACCAGGATGGATAATTACCTGATCATTTAGAAAATTGAGAATTGTCAATAATTTATTTTGTGCAATTTTATCTTCACGCTATAATGAATTTATTCATGTAATAAATAATACTTTTTTTCGTTTTGCTGAGTTTTTAAATGGCGAACATTTAAGTTTGCCATTTGATTTATTAAACTTCAAAATAAATCAAATGTTCTCTGTTTTTAAGCCTAAAAACTTAAAATTCAATATATTTTAAAATCGTTTTATGACATTCAAAAATACTTTGATCTAAAATCATTTTTTAGAATCTAAATTTATTTTAATCAAAATTTATTTAAAATTCTAAATACTCATAAATACAATTATCAAATTAATATATTTTTTAAATTAATTAGAATTTAAATATTTTATATATTTACTATTGATTAGAAGTGTGTTATAACAGTTAGAAGTTTGGATATTACAAAATTAATCTATTGTATCTCTGTTACAAAAGTAAAATAAAAATATTTGTATAAGAGTTCTCACTTACCCGGCAAAATCAGTTTCATCAAAGCGAAACAAAACTTACCTTCAAAAAGAAAATATTTAATAAAAAATTAAAAATTTCATTCATGAATTTAAATTCCATGAATTTTGATATTGATTAATTATAAAATTTACATGGAATAGTTGAATAAACTGTGAGAATAATTTTGTAAAGATTTAATTATCACTACAAAATAATCACAATATCTTGCTTCAAAAAACTTACTAAAAATACTAAAAGATAAAAACCCAAGATGATTTTTTTTATTATTACTGTCAATTTATCGATTGATATTACAAAAAAACACAATAAGTAAAACGTACGGGACTTTTGGCATTTAAAACTATCGCTGTTTCTTCATTGAATGCCAGCTTAATCTTTCTTCGTAAAATTGAATAACTAATTGAGGACATTGTAAATTCGCGACTCTGGCAGGTATTAAGTCTACTTGACTAGAGTTTTTCCTTTATTAAACAAAATCAGAAAAATCAAATTAATTATCACTGAGATATTATGGACGTTTTAATTAAATTAATTTTATGTTTTTAAACCAATAGCAATAAACTAAAATATATATTTTAATATATAAATGTAATGTTTTGGTAATAATTAAAAAACATATTATATTTAATAATTAAACATGCTTTTATATTTATACATATAATAATATTTAAATTATATTATTATCATAATACAAATGATGTAAAATGTCATTTTTACTTTATTATAATAATATTTATAATATTTAAATTATATTATTATCATAATACAAATGATGTAAAATGTCATTTTTACAATTTAATTAAGAAAAAATTAAAAATTAAATTAAATTAGTTCAAAATATATTTATTTTTTACAACCAATATATATTTACCCTCTTTAAATATATAAACCAAGATATCGTTTTATATATTTTTATATATTTTATATAAAAAAGGAATAATATTTTTGATTATGTAGCTCCTTTATGATTTATGATAATAAATTAACATGTTAACAGAATAGATACACATAATATCTATCTATGGAAGGCTTTAGATATAATATATAGCCGGCCAAAAGCCGACTATACAGTAAATTGCACCCCTTCCATAATTTTATATATATAAAAAGAATAAAATTAAAAATAATCATATTTAAAGAATTCCTACATGCTATGGCTGTTTGCACATGAAAAAACGTTATTACCTCATGTCAAAATCGATTTGAAAACATTCATATTTTAATATATAAATAAATATTTTATTTTTTTGCAATATTTCTTTAAGTAGTAATATTTATAAAGATTACTAATTGATTATAATAATTGATTACTAATAATTTTGATCCAAAGTTTTAGAATTACAACAATTTGTAGAATATAAATTTGTTCATAACTATCTAAAAAAATCTAAATTATACAAAGATACGAAATATATGTTTCGACATATTGATGATATGTGTATTTAACTAATAATGTCTATTCAATTAGTGTCAAATTTATTCAAATAGCTTCATTCTTGATAAAACCAATATTAACGATAAATAAGGTACATATCTAGATATGAACATTAAATTAACATCAATTAAAACTACTTTTAATTAATATCGTAAATATGACATATTTAAATTTACAAGAAACATATTTTTGCATGAGCATTCATGCATACCGTATAATATAAAATATAATACATTAAATAATGAAATTTTAAGAATTGCAATTCATTTAAGGTTTTTTTAACCGTTAGAAGTTAAAAAAACGTAAGAAACCGTAAGAAGATGACATATTTAAATTTACAACATATTTTGCATGAGCATTCATGCATACCATATAATATAAAATATAATACATTAAATAATGAAATTTTAAGAATTGCAACAATATGTAATGATATTGGCTTTCTTCAAAATCATTTAAATAATTTAATAGATACATATTTTAAACTAGGTTACTATAAAAATAGCATCAAGCAGAAAATAGTAAAATATATAAATCAACACAATAATATAAAGAATATTACTTTAAAATATTACTTTAAAATATAAAGTATTATTAAAATACGCTGAACAAATATGTTATTCGTTTAATGAAAACAGTAGCGTCCGAACATTCAAAACACCGAAAACTTTGTATTTTAAAGTAGGTTTCTATAAAGATACTATCAAACAAAAAATAGTAACATATATAAATCAGCATAATATCATATTTTAATACATTAAATAATTTTAATTTTAGATTTCATTTTATAATATTAAATATAATACATTAGATAATGAAATTTTTAAAATTACATAAATGTAATGATATTGGTTTTTTTAAGTCATTTAAATAATTAAATTACATATTTAAATTAAATTACTTTGATTAAAAGGATTTCTCGTTTATTTTCTCATTTATTTATTCAAACATGCCATATAATATTAAATATAATATATTAAATAATGACATTTGTTTACTATAAAAATAAAATCAAACAGCAAATAGTTAAATACTTAAATCAACACAATATTATAAAAAATAAATTTAAACTATTAAGCGAAACATTTTTATGGATGGATAATAAATAATATGCTTTGTATTAGAATAATATTCTAGATAAGCAAATTTCAAAAGAGGAAATACGCCATTAGCATTTAATTTGAAAGAGCTTCACCAAGCCAGCGTAAGCCAATATTGTTGATGGCTGAAGATCTGAGTTAATGAGTATTTATAATCTTTAATAAATATCAACAATAGAAAATACCATTTAATTAGGAAGAGTATTTCTCCAGAAGCATCGGTTGCGCCCAGAATTTTATCAGGAAAACGTTTTCCTTCGATTGTTTTGCTGTTTAAAATGTCTACTTTCCGCATTTCATTATCTTTCTGCGCCATATTTGTTTCGTTAATCTTCAAATTTAATTCTAAATTAGCAATTGTATGTTAAAGATGTTAGATATTGTACATCTATTTTTGAAACATTCAAGTTCATAAAGATTGTCATTTTAGTGGACTTATAAGTGAAAGATAGTCACATTTCCCACAAAAAATACCATAATAACATAAATAATTTAATATTATTATATATTAATGCATTATAAATTCATATTAATATATATAATTTTATTAAATCGCATAATTTTTTAATATAAAATCAGTTTAATTATAAGATTAAAACATGATGAAAGAAATAAATGTAATATGATTCTAATTTAAATATAACAAAATTCGAATTTAAATTTTAAATATAAGGGAAAATTATTTAACAAAAATACAACGGAATTGTACTCTCAATAAGATTATAATGTGGTGAATTAGTAATGAAACTAAAACTGTAATCTTGATGAAAATTTTGATGTCAGAAATGATTTTAATTAAATTTGCGAATTAAAAAGAAAAGTATTACATAAAATCTAATTGCTTATTCAACAGAAGAGTATAGTGATCGTCAGCCCACATTACAAAGACCGAAACTGGAAACGTAGGTATTTGACAAATAGTTGATGAGGTCCACCCACACTGGAATGTAGTGTACTGCTGTAGGCTCAGATATAGGATTAAAGTAACTTGCAGTGTCATCATAAATTTCAATTGTATACAATGACTGCACAATAAATTAACTCAAAATGAAGAAGCAACCTATAAAGGACTATTTTTATTATATTAATTAATTGCAAAAGTAGGTAGGTTTTTAAATCGAAGGAAAAACCTTCGCCTACCAACGCTTATTTTATTTGAAATCAGAACAGATTTCAATTAAATTTGAAAAATGTAACAAGAAAGTCTTTTTAATAAAAGTCAAGAGTCTTCATTACGTTCTACAGCCATTTTTGCGTCCCCCATAGATGCAGCAAGCGCTTCAAGATTAGTATCACGGCTATGGAATCCCACTGTCTGCATTTGTACAAGTTCGGATGCATAAAGTTGTTCTTGAGTTTGGTTTGGATTGTTGATTTGTCGGCTGATGTTGCTGGGGATGAAGACGATCTAATAATTGAAACAACGAAGCAGTATAATCTTGATTTGAGTATTGTAAATTTTGAAATACTGTTGTTGCATAAGCTGTTTGTCTATTGCTTGGTGATCGAATAGAATGCACATCAGATGAAGTAAGTTGACTATTCATTTGATTATCGACTAGGTCGCTTATATTTGAAGATATAAACTGTGAATATACTTCTGGGGATGTGTCCCTAAGACGAATTAGGTTTTGTAGAATTTGTACAATCGGCCACAATGCTCGAGTATTTGTGCATAGAGCACGAATTTCAGGTATTGGCAACTTACTTTTAAACTCATGAATTAAACGATGTACTTGTTCTCTTTGTCTTTCGTCCTGTATAAATTCATATGTACGCAACAGATTAAGTAGAATAACAGGATCGCGGATAGAATTATCCATGTTTAAGTTAAAACTGGATGCCCGCAACATGTCGAATAACATGCGAGGATTTTCAGCAGCGCCTACTAATAATTGTTGAGGGTTCATCGTAGAATACCGATTAGTGTTTTCGCTTGACGTAGATTGCAAAGGCGACTCTAAACGGTTTGAATTAGATACATATGATCTAGACGAATCGACTAAATTAAATTGCAAATTATTTAAAATGGATGCAGATCGATTACTTTGAAATGTAGTATTCTGAAATGCCCCGGGTTAGGCAGGAGGTTTGTATTTTCAGTTCCTACTTGACTAGTGTTAGCTGTACTAGATGAGCTAGAATTAGTATTCAGAGGGTTATCGCCAAACTGCTCCTGTGCCGCATTAAGCATTGGTTCTTGAAAATCGCGATAAATTCTCTGTCGAACATTATATCCGCTCGATAAACTCTCAAGGTTAATCAGGGCTCTATCATACTTTCTCGTAATTTCCTGTATACTTGTAGGATTACGAATCATTTCCATTGTTTGACGCATTAAATCCAAATTGTTAACGAATTGTGAAACCTCGTGGTTCTGCTCCCTCACTCTTTGCATTTGTGGATTGTTAAGCTTAATTGAACTAAGCAATGCATGATTACTCATAAGTCCTTGAGCCAAATTATTACTTAGAAGGTTTTGAATTGCATGTGGATTAGTCTGAATAGTGCCAAAATTTGATTTATTATATTTAAAAAAAAGGATTTATTTTAACGTGGCAAATGCGTGCCAGCGCACGCTTACATGACCACAACAAAACAAAACTGTGAATCAGGTGTCGAGAAGGTGTGAACGGAGGAGGTGTTTGAATGTGATAAAGGAGGGAGCGCGGCGGACGTCGAGAGGGAGTTGATTCCAGGCGAGTGAGGCGGCGACGAGGAAGGATCGGAGACCGTAGTTGTTGGAGTAATTAGGAACGTGGAGTAAGAGGGTATGACAGGAATGAAGCGATAGCGAGGTGGGGCGAGTATCGTCTAAGAAAGGAAGGTTGATGAACGATGGGGAGCCGACAGCGATGAGACGAAAAGTAACGAGAAGAAGGCGGAGTTTGATGCGGATGTGGATGGTGGGCCAGGAGAGTTGGGCAAAATATGTGGTCTCATTACATCTAATTGCTAATAGAAGCAGACGAGTCGAGTGATCGTCAGCCAACATAAGGACCGACACGTGAAACGTAGGTATTCGGTAAGTAGCTGATAAGGTCCACCAATACTGAAATGTAACGTATTGGCTTATAGATACAATCAAAGCAACGTGCAGTGTAATCATAAATTTCAATTGTAACAATGACTGAATAGGCAATCATAAATTTCAATTGTAACAATGACTGAATAGGCATATCAACTTAAAATTAGGAATCAAATTATATATGGCAAGGGTGATAAGTAATAACTTTCAAAAATAGGTA
Source organism: Pomphorhynchus laevis (assembly GCA_012934845.2). NCBI lineage: Eukaryota > Metazoa > Acanthocephala > Palaeacanthocephala > Echinorhynchida > Pomphorhynchidae > Pomphorhynchus > Pomphorhynchus laevis. The sequence goes on from WNNJ02002706.1 coordinate 123,307, forward strand.
GGTTTTCAAATTGGAGGTCAAACATTTCACTAGCAGCGCTGATTTAAAAAAAGAAATGATTTCAATTAAATTTACAAAATGTATCAAGAAAGTCTCTCAGTGATGATCAGACAACATTAATAGGATTGAAACGTGAAAATCCTGTATCAAGATTTTGTAAATTTATCAAGATTTACATGTATCAAGAATGCATGTGAACTATGTCGGAAAACGATTTTTAGGAGTGGAGGTCTGAGATGATTGGATTTGGTGGATTTGTTTAAACGGATAAAATATACAGGAGCGATATTATTGAAAAGAGATGGGTTATCATCAGGAACAATGGTTGCTAGGATAGATCTGAAAGCAGATACATCATAATCGAGGCGACATTGAGGAGAAACAGATTCAGAAAGCTTTAAATTAGATATGATAATGCATCGAACGCGCGAAGGAATACGATAACGTGGAAGTGGTGGACGGTTAATCACAAATGTTTAAAAAATGCTAATTTTACATTGCTGCCAGCACACAGTTAATCCAGATTTACATCTAAATTTTTCATCAATTTTTTAAATAAATAGTCTTTTTATTAAAATGAAATATAATAATTCTAATTTGACTACTAATTCTAATTTTATTACTCAAAATGTATCACATTCTCTCAGTGATGATCAGCCAACATTAATAGGATCGAAACGTGAAACGTAGGTATTGGATCAGAAGCTGATGAGGATTAACCAATACTGAAATGTAGTGTACTGCTGTCGGCTTCAAAGTGAACGAACTATCTTAACGTTATAAAAAATTCACGTATATGTGTATAAAACAAATGAAAATATAAAAATAAATGCGCCTTTATGAATGACATGTCGTTGTATTGACTGTCAAATTAAGCTAAAACTTTATATTTGTTTAAAATACGTTCGCATACTACATACTAGCTATCAATTTAAATAATTTAACAAAAGGTTAAGATTACAATGGAGGACGTTGTGGTATATAGTCAATAATCTCTAATTGACATGAGTATCTATAACTGTTTTTATAAACTGATTGTTTTCTAGATTGATAAATAAAACCTCTTTGGTTTAGACTTCGTTTACATTACGACAATTTATTTATCAATTTGTTATGGACAAGCTGTTGAAACCAGATGTGCTTTCATTGTCAAAGGATTCGACGGATTCAGAAACACAGTGGAGGCATTGGAAAACTCGATTAAATGCGTTTCTTTCTTGTATTCCCGATCTTAGAGAAGAGCATAAAATGCCACTATTAACGAACCTGATCAGTGCAGATCTGTTTCGATACATCGAGTCTACCGAAATATTTGCAGATGCAATGCTTGCTCTAGAGGCTTTGTTCGTAAAGCCGCGCAATGTGGTGTTTCAACGACACGTTTTGTCAACGTACAAGCAAGCTTATCCACAAACCATTGATCAGTTTCTACATGAACTACTGCATTTAGCAAAATCATGTGATTTTGAGGATGTAAATGCGAAGCGTTATCACGATGAGTACGTTCGCGATTCGTTTATTCGAGGGTTGGCTTCTTCGAGCATCCGTCAACGTTTATTGGAGCGGTCAAAGCTTTCGCTGGACGACGCTTATCAAGCTGCTCGATCGCTTGAACAGGCTGAATTACAAGCTAACTCGTACTCTTGTCAACCTGTGCAAATGATGGATCCTATTAATGTTGCAGCTAGTAGTGAAAATATGACGGACGACTCTCCGGCAATTCAAGTTAATGCTACCCGTCAATCTTGTTTCTTCTGTGAAAATGCAAAACATCCTCGAGCATAATGCCCGGCGCTAAAAGTTAAATGCCGATCGTGTCAAAAAGTCGGTCATTTTGCCAAAATGTGCATGTCCAGGAAGCGCAATTCGATTGACTTGAATTCAATAGAGATTGCTCAAATTTCACAGCTTTCTTATCCGGGTCTCAAGAACGCCATAGTTTTTATAATGGCTTACGGTATCAAAATGAATGCTCTGATAGATACTGGTAGCAGTTCAAATTTTATATCGTCAAACATGATAAAACGTTGTAAACGGTCAACTACTAAGTGTTACGAAATTGCTCGGATAACATCGTCTTCTTTTCAAAGCGTTTTGAGGGAAACAGTTGCTCTCGATTTGGAGCTAATGGGCGAAAAATATTATGGTGTCAAGTGTTTTGTTCTAGACAACCTTTGTGCTGATGTAATTTTGGGCCATCCTTTTCTCAGGCGTTTCAAGCATCTTGCACTGGAGTTTGGAGGAATGCATGCACCGATTGTTATTGGGGCCCTGGAAGCAATGCATGTTGAACCACATCCGTTATTTGAACATAGGAGTATCGATATTCGTCCATTGCAAACAAAATCTTGTCGACGAACTCCTAGTCAGGACGCATTTATTAAATCAGAAGTAAAGCGACTTCTCGAAAACGGCATCATAGAACCAAGTTCATCCCCCTGGAGGGCACAAGCACTCATTGTTACAAATTCTCAGGGAAAACAAAGAATGGTGATCGACTATTCACGGACGATCAATCGATTCACATTGCTCGACGCATTTCCCTTGCCACGAACGGATGATTTAATAGACAAGCTTTCGAACTATCGAATATTCTCATGCGTGGATATGAAAGATGCCTACAATCAACTACCTATTTTACAATCCGAAAAAGAGTTCACCGCTTTCGAGGCTGCTGGAGGCCTTTATCAATACAAACGAGTGCCTTTCGGGCTCACAAACGGTGTAGCAGTGTTCCAGCGCATCATGAATAGTTTAATTGACAGAGAAGCATTGTCTGGTGTCTTTTCGTATCTCGACGACATTTTAATTGCAGGAAAGAATAGGGAAGAGCATAACGCAAACCTCCAGAAATTCTTAGCCATGGCAAGAAAATACCATCTAACATTAAACGAAACCAAGAGTGTGTTCGCATCCGAGTCAATAAGCGTTTTGGGACAGTGTATTGAGAACGGAATGATTAAGCCCGACCCACGACGAACTAGACCAATCTTCGAGCTCAAGAATCCGACGGATGCAACCGAACATTCCCATCTGCGGGGGTTGTTAACTTACTATTGTCGCTGGATACCTGGTTTTGCGCACCGCGCTCGAGATTTTGCTACAGAGACAAATTTTCCCATGGGTGAATCAGCAATGAAGAGCTTGAAGGATATAAAAGCAGCCTTAATATGTGCCTGCCGTTCGTGTATAGATGAAAATTTACCGTTTGAAGTAGAGACAGATGCATCAAAAGTAGCGATAGCGGCTACCTTGAGCCAGCGTGGTAGACCAGTTGCTTTTTTTTCGCGAGTACTGTCCAAACATGAAAAGCGCAATCCAGCGATTGAATTAGAAGCTCTGGCAATAATTGAAGCTCTTAAAGAATGGCGTCACTACCTCATTAGACGTCCATTTCGAGTTATTAAAGATCAAAGATCAGTTGCTTATATGATGTCTTCACATTCGAATAGGATAAAAAATGAAAAAATTGAACGCTGGCGATTAGAGTTATCCCAATTTCGCTTTGAGATCATTTATCGTCCCGGCGTTGACAACGTAGCAGCGGACGCTTTATCACGACTAGCATGCTCCGGCGTAACGACTTCTCAATCCGACTTAATAAAATTACACCGTTCACTATGTCATCCTGGTCAGACAAGATTGTGGCATTATGTCAGGGCGAAGAATTTGCCATTTTCTTTAAGTGATATACGGGAAGTTGTAAACTCTTGTTCAACGTGTGCAAAGATAAAGCCGAGATTCTATCGTCCTCCCACCAGCGTCTTAATCAAATCACTTCAACCGTTTGAACGTTTGTCAATCGACTTCAAGGGTTCATTTCTCAGTAAAACAAACGCAAAATATATACTGACGGTCGTCGATGAGTTTTCAAAGTTTCCGTGGGCATTTCCGTGTTGCGATACTTCTGCCGAATCAGTTATAACATGCTTAAAGCAGCTTTTCTACCTTTTTGGGACACCGAAATATTTGCACTCAGACCGAGGAAGCGCTTTTGTGTCACGCGAATTCAAAGTGTTTACATCTTCACTTGGGATTGCTACAAGCCAAACTTCTTCTTACAATCCGCGGGGCAATGGCCAATGTGAGCGATTAAATGGAACGATATGGCGTGGAATTCAGTTATCGGTGTTGGATGCGAAATTACCAATACAGTCTTGGGCGTCAGTTTTGCCTTCTGTGCTGAACTCAATTCGGTGTTTGCTGTGTACATCTACCAACGCAACGCCTCATGAACGTATGTTCAAGTACGACCGAGGATCTTCAACAGGCCGTTCGCTACCAAGTTGGCTTTTAAATTTGGGGCCGGTTGTGGTTCGTTGTCGTAATAAAGGAGACAATGTGGTACAAGAAGCACTGTTGCTAGAATCGAACCAGCACTACGCTAGAATACAACTAAAAAGTGGGCACGTTTCCACGGTTTCAACGCGGGACTTAGCACCTTGCCCTGAAGATCAACTATCATTGTCGTGGTCCGGGCCAGAAGATGGAACGACATTAGCAGAGTCAAACAATACTAACCAAAAGGAATTCCTACATCCAACAACGACATCCATAAGCCAAGATCTTAACTTATCAAACTTTGAGGAAGCCTCCTCCCAAGCAATGGACGGAAATAGCAACGAAGAAGCTACATCAACCCAATCAAACTTGAATTTGGATAGGCAGACGATTACTACTCAAGTCAACCAATCTAACAACGAGGTACGACAGCGAGGTCAACCTGCTTATCTTTCAAACTATTATGTAGGGGAAGAATGTGTTATATAGTCAATAATCTCTAATTGACATGAGTATCTATAACTGTTTTTATAAACTGATTGTTTTCTAGATTGATAAATAAAACCTCTTTGGTTTAGACTTCGTTTACATTACGACAGACGTTTACCTGATAAAATTCTGGGCGCAACTAATGCTTCTAGAGAAATACTCTTCCTAATTAAATGGTATTTTCTATTGTTGATATTTATTAAAGATTATAAATACTCATTAACTCAGATCTTCAGCCATCAACAATATCAACTTACGTTGGACTGGTGAAGCTTTTTCAAATAAAATGCTAATGGCGTATTTCCTCTTTTGAAATTTGCTTATCTAGAATATTATTCTAATACAAAGCATATTATTTATTATCCATCCATAAAAATGTTTCGCTTAATAGTTTAAATTTATTTTTATATAATATTGTGTTGATTTAAGTATTTAACTATTTGCTGTTTGATTTTATTTTTATAGTAAACAAATGTCATTATTTAATATATTATATTTAATATTATATGGCATGTTTGAATAAATAAATGAGAAAATAAACGAGAAATCCTTTTAATCAAAGTAATTTAATTTAAATATGTAATTTAATTATTTAAATGACTTTGAAGAAAACCAATATCATTACATTTATGTAATTTTAAAAATTTCATTATCTAATGTATTATATTTAATATTATAAAATGAAATCTAAAATTAAAATTATTTAATGTATTAAAATATGATATAAATGAATGATCATGCAAAATTAGTTTTAATTGATGTTACGAGTTTCTATTTGATTCTATTTGATAGATTTAACTGATTTTGAATAAGTCTACCAAGTATCTTAAGTCAATATCGTTACAAATTATTATTACATAATTATCATTACAAATTGTTGCAATTCTTAAAATTTCATTATTTAATGTATTATATTTTATATTATATGGTATGCATGAATGCTCATGCAAAAATATGTTTCTTGTAAATTTAAATATGTCATCTTTACGATATAAATTAATAGTAGTTTTAGTTAATGTTAATTTAATGTTCATATCTAGATATACACCTTCTTTATCATTAATATTGGTTTTGTTAAGAATAAGGCTTTCTGGATAAATGTGCTCACTAATTGAATAAAAATTATTAGAATTAAATACACATATATCATCAATGTATCGAAACATATATTTCATATATTTATATTGTTTAGATTTAGTTTTTACACAGTTATGAACAAATTCATATTCTATAAAGCTTAAAAACAAGTCAGCTATAATTGGGCTACTATTACCACCCATTGGAACACCTTTTACTTGTCTAAATATAGATGTCTATACCTTAAAATAATTTTGATTTATTAAAATTATTGATGTAAAGTAGTGGTTCACGCCGTAGACCACTAGATTGGCGTAGTGGATTAATTTATTAAAATATATTAATAGTTTTAATAGATATATACCTTTTATCATCAATATCAGTTTTATTAAGAATTAGGCTACCTTGATAAATTTGTTTACTGATTGATTAAAAAGATTTCTCATTTATTTTCTCATTTATTTATTCCATATAACATATAATATAAAATATAATACATAAAATAATGAAATTTTAAGAATTGCAACAATATGTAACGATATTGCATTTCTTTAAAATCATTTAAATAATTTAATAGATACATATTTTAAACTAGGTTACTATAAAAATACCATCAAACAGAAAATAGTAAATAAATCAACATAATAATATTAAAAATAAATTTAAAATCATTTTATTTAAACTTTTAAGCGGAAAATCTAAATAGATAATAAATATAGTTTGTATTAGAATAAGACACTAGATAGACCAATTTTATCAGAGGAAATACGTATTTGCCTTCTCTACTATGTTGGGTCGAGCAATATGAGCCAATTTCCAATAACATAGAAGTTCGCCCTGATGACTTATAATCCTTATTCACACACAGCGTCTGTTATTTATAAGTCAATTCATAAAAATTGACCTTTATTTCAAATTTTTATTTTTTACTTGATATAACTGAATAATATAATAACTTAATATTTATTACTGAATATTTTTTAAAATAAAAATTATAAAAAAATTTATTATTAAAAAAATAATAAAAATAATATTTTTTTATTATTAAATTATTAATTATTTAATTATTTTTAATTTATAAACAATATAGAATACGTAGTCTCAGCTAGCTGCTTTGATTTAATATGGCATCTGCAATCTAATTATTCAATTATTTATAAATAAATTTACATCATAAAAAATTAATCATTTAATTTTTTAATAATCATTAATAATAAATAATAAAAACGTTTTTGAAATGTCGTATATCAGTAATATCGAATTATAATTTATAATTTATAATAATTATTTGATTATTTATTATTAAATTGTTATATTTTTATTTATCAATATTTTTATTTATAATACTAAATTATTATTATTAATAATAATAATTTATTCGGGGGTGAAAAGAAGATTTTTAACGATTTAAAACACAGTAAGATTATTGCAGAACTGGAGTTGCATGCAGTGGTTTGTAAGGGGATTCGACAGAGCGGTCTTTTCTAGACGTTTGCGTTTATAACGTTCATGTTCCATCGTATGCCAATCGAAGCCCTCATAGTTTGTTTGAGTATCATCACAACAGAAAGCGGGCCAAATATTTAGAGCAAGTATCTAGGATCGATCGTGCTTCATTTATTCCGGTTATTTTTTCATCGTCTGGCAGAATCAGTAGAGAGTCACATGCATTGCTTAAGAGAATAGCGTCAATACAGGCTTTAAGAGGGGACAATAACTACAGTGATTGTATCGCTACGTTACGTCGAAAGATCGGGTTTGGTCTAATAAAATCAAATTCTTGGTGTTTTCGATGCCGTCGTCAGAGGTCTGAAGAGATATAGTTAGAATGCATTTATAATGAGGTCTAACTTTTTGTCGAGTATTTGACTATTTGATTTGTCTTGTGTTTAATGTAATTTTGTGTAATAAATATTTTCTTTCAAAAAAATAAAAATTTAATGATTTATTATTTTATAATTTTTTTTAAATTTATAATTAATTATTTAAATAATAATACAAATATATTTAATGTGGCAAATGCGTACAAGCTGTACGCTTACAAGTCCACAAACAAAAATGAGAAAGTCAAGCAGATAAATTGTTAAAATGGGATCGGATTTGTCGTTTGAAGCACTGCAGGGAAGTTGATTGGCGTATATGTATGGGCAGATGATTCCACGATAGAGGAGCAGCCACCAGGAAGGAGCGGAGTCCAAAGGAGGTAGAGTAGTTTGGGACATGTAAAAGAAGGGAATTACAGGAACACAAGGAACAGTAAACAGGACGAGAATTATCAAGAAAAGGAAGGTTGAGAAATGAAGGGGTATGAAAAGTTACAAGGCGGAAAGCAACGATAAGAAGACGAATTTGAACACGACAATAAATTGTAGGCAAATCGAGAGAAGCAAGATGGTAGGATGTATGATCAAAACGACGAAGACGGAGGAGAATTCGGACAGCTGCGTTGACGATGCGTTGTAGGGGAAGAAGAGTGGATTTAGGTGAGTTGGAAAATAGACTAAGACAATAATCGAGTCTAGAAAAAAGGAGAGATGATATGATAGTCATACAAGAAGGGAAATCGATCAATCTACGAACTTGACGGAGGTTGCGGAGTATCAAGGTAGATGAGCGTACTTTATCTCTAACGAAAGGTTTAAGTGAAAGTCGGTTGTCAAAATGGAAGCCTAGGAAAACGAGATTATCAACGATAGGAAGAATTGTAGAATTTAATGATACGGAGGGAGGTTCGAAGCCGAGGCGTCGAGGTAGGATCCACATAATTTTGGATTTATCAGGATTCAGAGAAAGGCGAAGGGAAGAAAGATGATTGGAAATTGAGACAAGACAGTCCGAAGCGGAAACACTAAGATCGTGAATACGATAAACAGGTGCATGAGCATAGATGAGAATGTCATCAGCATATTGCATAACATGGAAGTTAAATTTATGAGAAATCGAAGACAAATCACCAAGAAGAAGAGAGAAAAGTATAGGGCCTAATACGGAGCCTTGTGGAACACCGGACGGAATGGACGAAGGACGGGAGTGAGAAGAGTTAGAATATACGCGAAATGTACGGTTTGATAGATATGAAGAAAACCATGACACAGTGGGTAAAGAGAAGCCATAATCATGACGAAGGCGATGGAGAAGAATCGAGTGATCGACGATGTCAAAAGCAGACGATAGATCAAGAGAAACTATGACACTACATAATTTATGATCGCGCGATATGAGTAAGTCGTTATAAACTTTAAGACATGCAATTTCGGTAGAGTAATTAGAGCGAAAAGCGGCTTGGAAGGGAGGAAATAAGTTAGAGGAATAGAGATATGTATTAACTTGCTTAAGAACGAGACGCTCAAAGAGTTTAGAGAGGGTTGGGAGAAGTGAAATAGGACGGTACGAAGATGGTAGTGAGGAGTCGAGAGATTGCTTTTTGATGAGAGGACGAACAGTGGCGCATTTCCAGATGGAAGGAAATGTACGGCTACGGATGGACGAGTTGAACAATGTGGTTAGGAAGGGTAAGATAACGGAGCAGATATTTTTAAGCAAGTGAGTGGGAATTGGGTCAGAAGGAGAGGTTTTATTAGGTAATGACAGCAGAACCGAAGAAACTTCATCAGACGAAACGGGAAGAAGGTGGAATAGTTCTGGGAGGGAAGTATTTAAAGATAAGAGTGGGTACAAGGGAGCTACGGGTAGTAGGGAAAATAAATTAGATAGCTTAGTTTGTAGATAAGAAGAAACATCATCAGGATTTATATTAGAAGAAGTAGATGATCGTGAAAGAATTGAGTTTAAGATTTTCCAATGAGATTTAGAGTTGGAAGATGACTCGAGTTGATTTCGCCAAAAGAGAGTACGTTTAGTACGTATAAGAATGAGATGTGAACGGCGTTGAGAAAAGTAGGAATCACGAAGATTTGGAGGGAGTGAGTTGGGTGAACGTTTAAGAAAGCGTTTATACATACGAAAAGAGTGACGGAGGCGACGCTTAGAAAGACTACAGTCAGAATCGAACTAGGGAGCATGGCGCAAGCGCTGGGAACGTCGAAGTCGACTAGGCAGAAGGTTATTGAGGATCGACGTTAGTTCAGAATCAAACAGAATGCAGAGATCATCGGGAGAGAGATAGTGAAGAGGAAGTGAAAAGAGTGAAGAATTGAGTAAGGCTGTGCAGAGATCAGGGATATCGAGAAGCTTCCATGGTCGACTTGGTGTAGATAAAGGTAAAGGCGGAGAAGGAGGATAGGGACGAGTAAGAGTAAGAGTGACAAGGAAATGATCGGACAAACCAGGATCAGTAATTGACAAGGAGGTATAGTCATTGAAGCAGTTAGGAACAGCAATGATGTCGAGAGCACCGCCGAGAATATGAGTTGGGCTTGTTGAAAGTAATTTATAGTTAAAATCAGAAAAAAGATTAGTTAAAGTGATAGAGTCAGAGTCAGACGGGCGATCAAGACGAATGTTAAAATCGCCGAGAACAAAAGAAGGAGTATAAGACAATGAACAGTGAGACATTAGATCTGCAAGGTCGTTAAAGAAGATACGTGATGGGGCAACTGAACCTGGACGGTATACAATCACAAGTTCCAGAGGGAAAGGCGTTGATAATCTGCATATGAGTAATTCGAACGAAGTGTAACGGATGTTAACGTTGATTTTACGTAAAGACATTGGGTGACGAGCAATGGCAACAATACCGCCATGGTTAGACGCAGTAGATGTATGAGATGTAATTTGACGAGCTGATTCAACTAGAGAACAACCAGAGCGACATAGACGACGAATAGCAAGATCGTCGGAGTCAGAGTGCCAGGATTCGGTAATGCAGAGAATATCGATAGATAATTGATCGAAGATATCGAGAAGCATATCAGCTTTATGGAGAATGGAGCGAGTATTGAATAGACTAAGACGAAAAGTATGCTTAGGAGCGAGATCGACTAGCGAAGAAGACAAGGGGGAGAGATGGGACGCCATCGAATTTTTGGCCTTGTGTGAAGAACGTGAAAATAAATAATATAAAATACGCAGACTCAGTTAACCGATATGATTCGTTTTTATAGCCGTTTGAAATCGATCATTTAGTGATTCACCATATCATTTACTCATTTATTATTTACTGCTAATTTATTATTAACTGCTCAACAAAAAGTTTGAAAGATAAAATAACACAATAATAATCAACCTTGAACTTTCTTGGTTATATCTACATACAATTAATCACTGCTGTTAATAACTGCTCATGCAAACTGAAGAAATTAAGGTTAGTAATTTTACTGCTCTAAATCGTGAAATTGAGGAGCTTCCTCCGATTAAGAAATCTGGTTAATCTGGTTAACATTACCCCCACAATTCCAATAGAATAGAAAACCATTTTTCTGACGATAGAATTTCTGAAAATAGAATATTTTTCTAGTTGTATTGTTATAAAGTTGTTTTGTTATACAATCACTATTTTTTCATAACTGACATAATTTGAAATTAATGAGAACAGAACAAAAATTTTTAACAGCTTAAATACACAAAACAAGGTGAATTAGAAACACAACTGATTGCAAAATTGTCTGTATTCTTATAAATACTTACAAAATATAAAGATTATCACATATTTACTGTCTTCTTATTTTTTTATCTACTCAAATTTTCATGAGTGTTCGGAAACTCGTTTATCTGTTTAACATTACACCCACAATTCCAAAAAACATTAGATTTATTAAAAACAAATACTATCAAACTCTTCCTATTGTATTCACAAATACCGAAGAGGACAATACCCATCTCCTGCCTAATGCAGCATTCAATCCTTTTATGGGTTTCAATCTAAACTTGACAATTGCAAGTACAGACAATCTTACATTTCCACGTGTAACACGTGTCACATGTGGGGACACTGGAACTCCACCTGTGAGGCTGAAGAAATGCGAAGTGTGTGAATCTGATGAATTCGTCCATGACACTCAATGCAAACTAGCCCCAAAATGCATAAATTGCGGACTTGAACATCCTGCGTGGTCAAGATGTTCAGCATTCAAGGACCATGTGAGAAGACATACAGTGAATAATAATGTCTACTCCCCCTCTTAACAGCAAATTTGGTGTGTAACTCATCTGACCTAATATGGACCGAAATGTTCAACTTTTTTAGAACACTTAAACAAGAAACAACTCGATCGATTAAATTACTGTTTTCCAGTTTGGCAAATACACCTTCTTAGCCTTCCATAATCTCTCTTCCTGTTGCTAAATCTTCAATGAATAGAACAAAATCAAATTCTTCAAGTATAATTCTAAGAGGAGATTCAAATCATTTTCCAAAGAAGGACGGAGTGGTCGACAATGTAGAAGGCGGAGGAGAGGTCGAGGGAGATGAGAATGTTTCCATGCTAGGAGGCCTTGTCTTCTTCCAAGACAGCGCCTCCTATTACAATTACCAAGCAGAATGGTAACCTCTGGAGATTGGCAGATGGGGTCACGACGGGAAATAAAGATAATGCCCGTGGGCAAGTGTATCTAACTTGTCCGGCTGAGTGTGGGAAGGGCAAACTTCCAACCTCTGGTTCAGACTAGTAGTAGGCATCCCACACCAGCTAACTTAACACAATGCAAAGTAATCAATAACCTTTTTCACTGAATATCCTTCAATGGGATTCGAGCGGTGCTTATGCCCTTAGCCTTCTATCTGGTAGAGATGCAGATGTTATAGTTCTTCAGGAGACGCGGTCTACCCGTCTCCCCAGGACATTACTCGATTTATCCCTAAGCACATCTACACCCACTATACTCCGTACACAACCCCACCTCACTCATTTATATCTCAAGGTCTTTTAACACTGGTAAAGAGCTCTTTAAGATTATCCCTCTTACTTGACTATTCTTGTTCAGCCCTGTCTTGTTTAGCCATATCTCTCTATAAAAACAGTAAACGCATCAGCATAGCCAATATCTATATCCGGCCAGGATAAATTCACAAAAACTGTGTCCTCCTAGCGGTTATGACATGTTACAGCAGAACTAATTGTTGGATTAATGCAGCAAACCTCAGAACCAAGAACGACTATCTTATTCACAAACCCCCTTCCCCAACTTTCATTGCTCAACAACTAATTCTCTCCTCGACATATTACTGCTTCATAAGTGGTTGTTCAAACCCATCTGTACTGAACAGTCGCGCCAACATCATACCACCTCTCATGACCTTATTCGCTGGTGGATAGAGGAAGATACGTTGCTTAAAAGAAGGTTTCACTTTGATCACATCAGTGGCCTTCTTTAAGGCAGCCATCCAACTCTCCTAGAATTGGTAATTAGAGTTTGACCAAATTTAATTCCTACCTCTCAACGCAAGCTACCGCATTGCTTTCGACTACATATAAAGGTTGCATATACAATCCAACTCCAACAAACTCAAGGTACTAGCTAATATGCTAAACCTTCCTAATCTCTGTTTCCGCCAGACAGGTCCTCTCGAATGAATATTGGAGCACTACATATAGGTTCCAGCTGAGTAGGGATAGGGCGAGCATTGCTTACCTTAACCCTTCTCAGTCTTCCTTTTGGAAGATATTCAAGAAGTAGAAGTTTGTCTGTTGGAGGGACAGAGCCTTGGGTTGGATTGGTAGTATAGGCCTTGATAAAGTTTTGGAGATGTCACTATCCCTACATAATTATGGAGCTACTAAATCTCCCCAATCAATGCCGCATTGGGGTGACTTTAGGAGCAGGGACTTATCAGTCATAGATATCCTAAACTCCTGGGGGGGGCACTTCCATGCACATTCAAATCCCAAGCGACAGTCTCCACTCGGGTCTGCCAGCTTTTGACAGACAGTCAGAGAAAGGAGGTCGCCATCACTATGCTACTAGCCTCCCCGTGCGATGTTGCTGGCATAAATATTAGCCGACGTGTGTTTTTATACCAAAAAACAAATCGATTTCATGTCCTAAAGATCTGCGACCCATTTCGATTCGAAAGTCCCTCATCGCCATTTACGAAAAAGCTATTGCGCGTAAAATCCTCGATAATCTAAGTAGGCGAACTTTAATCTCATCAGGTTTAATGGGTACGTAAAAGATCGCTCGGTTAATTCAGCAATAGGTGAAGTGAATCAGTTTTGTCAAGATAACAGTCATCAGCTTGCTGTGGCTGTCTTTCTTGATTTTTCTGCTGCATTTGACCACAATTCCATTCCTTTTGTTATCTCTTCTCTCAGGTCTCTTTGGCTGCCTGCGAGAATTGTTAACAGGGTGGAATTATTGGTGTATACCAAGCGATTCTTCTATGAAGACGACCCTGATGCATGCCAGTTCTACCGTATTACGGGTATGCCTCAAGAATCACCACTTTCTCCAATCTTGTATCTTGCTGCCTCCATTAAACGCAAACGACATCTTGTGGTATACGCTAATGATATTACACCCCTGTTCTTTGGATGCAGGTGCAAAGATGTAGTCTCTGACATCAACCGTTTCTTTTTAAGATTAAAAGATCAGCTACCCATATCCAATCTTGCTCTCAACTCCTCTAAATCGCAGGTGGTCGTCTTTCATGGCGCCCATACCTACAAAAAGAAACTTAAGAGATTTGCACTCTCTCCACGTTCCTCCAATTTGCAGCCTCAACCACTCCCTACCTTCACAAGTCGAGTAAAATACATGGGGTTCACTATTACGGTGAACTGGTCAGCGAAAGCTGACCTGGATATACTCAAACGTATACAAAAGAAAGCTAGGTGGGCCCTGAAACGGCTCAGCATCTGTCATTGAATGGGAAAACGTAAGTGTGCCTCTGGTGTTCTTGGGCTATCTCGAGATTAGTCATATTTTTAAAAGGACGTACCCCAAAGCAAAGACTAAGGTTTCTAAAACTCCTCATCCGGCTATTACCGAGCATAGTCCGCCTCGATTGGATTCTTTGGGAGGGGGAGTGAGATACTCAGGGTGGTTTATTCGGAGATCGGCGTGTTCCATCGGCTCGAGGACTCTGATACCTTTCACCTGATGCGACTGAACTGGCTTTGTTTTCTATGTATTCTTTCTCTTCATGTTTTTCGTTTTAAAACTTTTTAGTGGTTATATAGTTGTTAACAAAATCCTTATTATTATGAACATTTAGTCTATTATCTATTAATAGATATTAGTCATTATCTATTAGTAAGACTGTTATTTTTATATTCAATTATCGTTTCAAATTAATATTGAATTTTAGCAATTTATTGACTTTTCTCAAATTTTAAAGTCACATGCTAATTCACACGCTGTTATTTTTTCTAAATACATAAATTATCAAATAAAATTATTTAATAAATTAATTATAATATTTATTGGTGACTCATTTGTCACAAAATTGAGTCTTTGCCCGGTTGATCAAAAAAGAGACCATATTTACAATCTCAAATACGACTATATAGACAAATGTTTTATATAAAAAATCAAAGGAAACTATAAGTCATGAAAAATGGAAAAACGTTAATTCAAACATTATTCACTCAACACCTTAACTCGAGACTGGCAAATATAAAAAGCGAGCATAAAATGATGCCAGTGTAGATGTTTGCTGTGGATTAATGGCTTACGTAAATCAACTAGCTGTATGCTGTACACCAAAATTACCTAGATTATGAGCTCTGATCTAGAAAACACTAATTTTCTAGATCATATAGTTTTCGTTAGATGCTATTGTTGGCTATTTTCAGTTTTTTAATTCTTAGCGGGCTGTAATCCATGTTCTGATAAATCGTATGCTATTAATTAGTCAATTCATAAAAATTATTTTTTCTATGATTAAATTTATATAAATATAAATTATAAAAATATTTAACAATTAGAAATTATTTATTTAATTTTTTAATTTTTATTTTGCATTATTTTTAATACAAAGATATTTATCAATTTGTTGATTTGACTTATTAGATTTTTAAATGTTTTTTAAAAGATAATTTTTGTAATAATTTACCTTTAAAGTATACTTTGTTAATAATTATATTTTAAAAATGAAATAAAATATTTTAAGTTAGCTTTCTAAACTGTTAAATTATTAGATTTCGTAAAATTAGATTTAACGAAATCTAATAATTTAGATTTTTTTAAAATTAGATTTAATTAAAATTGATTTAATTAGAACAAAACATTTTCGATTGTGAAAGTGTTTTGTCAAAACACTTTAGATTTAGAAACTTAATAGTACGTAACTCAAAAATGCACTGTAAATGAGTTGTTTGCGTACGAGGTTGATAAAATACATTATCAATTTTTTTAAATACTTCAGTGCCATAAAATGTAAGTTGATACGCAAGTTGATGCAGAAAATGTATATTTTTGATAAACTTTGTGAAAAGTTGATAAGGAAATTATTAAGTGGTTGGAAAATCGTTTTACAAATACGACCAGCGTCGTCGTGAACTATATTGCAAGACGGTTAACATTATAGTCGATTAAGTTTATGAATAATTGATATGAGTATTTAAAAACGCAAATAAAACGAAATTAAACGCAGTTTATACGATGAACATCAAAGAAAAACATCCGATGAATCTAAACTCATAAATTACTATAGAATGTGTTTTCCTGTACACTTAATTTGCTTAATTTGTTAACTTATCCCAAGGCAGGTGTAACAACAAATCATATTTTATACATTTGCACACTTTAAAGTGTCCCTGTAAAACAGCCTTTCTATTAAAAAGAATTTAGTGCCTGATGCACTAAATGTGTGATGAACTATCACACTAAACGTCGTGTGATAGTTCATCTTACTGACGATGGCTGCCGGCTATCACATGACCGTCTAGAAGTGACGATAGTTTGCAGGCTGAAGAATATGCTCGAGTCAAAAACTCACCCATATATATGAGTAAGTCATGAAAGTTATATATAGCCACATATTTCAGATTATTGATACAAGGAATCTTATTAGAGAACGCTGATATAGTAACCTCTTTTAATAGTAACAGCAAAATATTATTAAAAATCTATTGATTAATAATTAAACATAGCCCCGATGCTATGTTTGATCAAGGAATAGGTGACTTAACAGGGGATTACATTAAAACTGCAATAGTAACTGCCATGCACAGAGCTTATGCTAAATTTCCTCTGATGATTCAGATTAAGGGTAGTTCTGCTTTTTCGAGGTTTGAACATTGTTTAACCGTGTGTTAAGGTGCCTATGGATGATTATTAAAGTCACGGTACTGATGAGCTCCGTTAGAGCGAAACGCGTATACCGTTGTTGAAGTTTGTCGTCACACATAGGATGACTGGGCATACGTAGCGACTTTGAATATTGCGAGAATAATTCGGTTCTATTTCTTAGTCTGATGAGGATATATAGAATGCTGCCTGGTGTTTATGCCTCATCATGAGGAAAACATAGTGATTTATTTACGAGTACACCATTGTGTGTCTCAGGGCAGGTGTAACAACAAATTATATTTTATATATTTGTACACTTTAAAGTGTCCATGTAAAACAGCATTTCTATTAAAAGGAATTTAGTGCCTGATGCATGGTTAAACCGCAATACGCACTGCCATGCACATAGCTAATGCTAAATTTCCTCTGATGATTCAGATTAAGGGGAGTTCTGTTTTTCGAGCTTTAAACATTGTTTAAGCGTGTGTTAAGGTGCCTATGGATGATTATTAAAGTAACGGTACTGATGAGCTCCGTTAGAGCGAAACGCGTATACCGTTGTTGAAGTTTGTCGTTACACATAGGATGACTAAGCATACGTAGCTACTTTAAATATTGCGAGAATAATTCGGTTCTATTTCTTGATCTGATGAGGATATATAGAATGCTGCCTGGTGTTTATGCCTCATCATGAGGAAAACATAGTGATTTATTTACGAGTACACCATTGTGTGTCCCAGGGCAGGTGTAACAACAAATTATATTTTATATATTTGTACACTTGAAAGTGTCCCTGTAAAACAGCATTTCTATTAAAAGGAATTTAGTGCCTGATGCATGGTTAAACCGCAATACGCACTGCCATGCACATAGCTAATGCTAAATTTCCTCTGATGATTCAGATTAAGGGGAGTTCTGTTTTTCGAGCTTTAAACATTGTTTAAGCGTGTGTTAAGGTGCCTATGGATGATTATTAAAGTAACGGTACTGATAAGATCAGTTAGAGCGAAACGCGTCTACCGTTGTTGAAGTTTGTCGTCACACATAGGATGACTGGGCATACGTAGCGACCTTGAATATTGCGAGAATAATTCAGTTCTATTTCTTGATCAGATGAGGATATATAGAATGCTGCCTGGTGTTTTTGGCTCATCATGAGGAAAACATAGTTATTTATTTACGAGTACACCATTGTGTGTCCCAGGGCAGGTGTAACAACAAATTATATTTTATATATTTGTACACTTGAAAGTGTCCCTGTAAAACAGCATTTCTATTAAAAGGAATTTAGTGCCTGATGCATGGTTAAATTGCAATAGTCACTGCCATGCACAGTGCTTATGCTAAATTTCCTCTGATGTTTCAGATTAAGGTTACTTCTGTTGTTCGAGCTTTAAACACTGTTTAAGCGTGTGTTAAGGTGCCTATGAACGCTAAAAATCGGTGCGAGCAGGATTTGAACCTGCGCGGGAAATCCCAACAGATTTCAAGTCTGTCGCCTTAACCACTCGGCCATCGCACCGTTCAATGTGATATTTTATATTCATCGCTGATCTATTGATTATTCAAAAAAGTTTCAATTATCTGACTTATTAATGGTTATTATTTCTTCTATCTAATTTAATTTTTGCAGTTTTTCAGACAGCTATAGATAGTCACAAATGACCATCTCTCACGGCACATACTTTGAAAACTGGACTATCTGTTACTGTCATTAGTTTCTTAGATAAGATAATATCATATATAAATTCAATCAATTCAATCAGTTGCAGATGAATTCAATCAGTTGCAGATCAATTCAATCTGTTGCAGATCAATTCAATCAGTTACAGATCAATTCAATCATTTACGGATCAATTCAATTAATTACAGATCAATTTAATCAGTTGCAAATCAATTCAATCAGTTGCAGATCAATTGAATCAGTTGCAGATCAATTTAATCTGTTGCATATCAATTCAATCAGTTGCGGATCAATTCAATCAGTTGCAGATCAATTCAATCAGTTGCAGATGAATTTAATCAGTTGCAGATGAATTCAATCAGTTGCAGATGAATTCAATCAGTTGCAGATGAATTCAATCTGTTGCAGATCAATTCAATCTGTTGCAGAACAATTCAATAAGTTCAAGATCAATTCAATTAGTTGCGGATCAATTCAATCAGTTGCAGATCAATTTAATCATTTGCAAATCAATTCAATCAGTTGCAGATCAATTCAATCAGTTGCGGATCAATTCAATCAGTTGCAGATTAATTCAATCAGTTGCAGATCAATTCAATCAGTTGCAGATCAATTCAATCAGTTGCAGATCAATTTAATCAGTTGCAGATCAATTCAATCAGTTGCAGATCAATTCAATCAGTTGCAGATAAATTCAATCAGTTGCAGATCAATTTAATTAGTTGCAGATCAATTCAATTAGTTGCAGATCAATTCAATCAGTTGCAGATCAATTTAATCAGTTGCTGATCAATTCAATAAGTTGCAGATCAATTGAATCAGTTGCAGATCAATTTAATCAGTTGCTGATCAATTCAACTAGTTGCAGATCAATTCAATTAGTTGCAGATCAATTCAATCAGTTGCATATCAATTTAATTAGTTGCTGATCAATTCAACTAGTTGCATCAATTTAATTAGCTGCAGATCAATTTAATCACTTGCAGATCAATTCAATCAGTTGCAGATCAATTCAATCAGTTGCAGATCAATTCAATCAGTTGCAGATTAATTCAATCAGTTGCAGATCAATTCAATCAGTTGCAGATAAATTCAATCAGTTGCAGATAAATTCAATAAGTTACAGATCAATTTATATCAATTCAAGCACAGAAGGAAGTTAATGGGAGGACTGTCATTCCTTTGTTAAATAAGATAATATCATATATATTAATTTTGATATATAAATATTATTCTCGCGTGCTAAGCATATTACCCACATAGAAATAAATTAATATCAAATAACAAGATCCATTATCCGATAGAAGTAAAATTTTCCCATGTCAACTTTCAATACGAATAAATTCGTAGTTTTTGAATCTGATTCATCTAAATTTGAAGAAAGCTGGCACAAGCCATCACAAAATTTATTTAACCGAATATTTCGATGCCTAGCTGGCATCATCTTCAGCAATTGAGATCGCGGATGAACAGTGATTCAAGAATCTGTCGTTGGAAGGCTTGTTGTCGATTAGCAACATCGACATACAGCGGCTCACTTTGCTGTTGCAGAACATTCCCTTTTGATCGGACACAAAATTGACTTTGATGAAGTTAAAGTCCTTGCTAATCGACAACAAGCCTTCCAACGACAGATTCTTGAAGAAATGTTCATCCGCGATCTCAAGCCGAAATTAAATGAGATGGATGAATATCACCTCATGTTGGGTGGTATTACATAGAATGGTTGACGAGATTAGTGCTGGTTTTCCTTCCTGTTTTGTTTTGACATTTTTCTTCTTTTTATGTTGACACGTACACCTTTGTGCCTTTATTAACATTTCATATTGCTGAAGATGATACCAGCTAGGCATCGAAATATTCGATTAAATAAATTTTGTGATGGTTTTTGCCAGCTTTCTTTAAATTTAAATGTCGTCAAGCCGTCGCAATCCTCATTTAAATTCAATTTATTCGAACAAGTCTGTGGCAGACCAATGAGGAAAATTCTGTGTTGTTACTTAGAGGCTTAATTAAGGATGTGCACGATCTTCAATTTACGGTTTTTAAAGTCATGCAAGCAGGAAGGTCTGATACTGGTGTTTTCTCGGATCAAATACATGGGATGTACTCGACAATCTAAATCCACAATGCGGATATTGAAACAATGTTCTTTTAAACTAATTGGAAATGAGATCAGGAGCAAGTACTGTTTGTTATCGAATATAAAACTGGATTGCTCTATGATGGAATGTGGACTGACAACAATGATCGCTCTAAACGATTGGATGGAATTTCTAGAATTTGCTCGACTCTATATTGCAAGGAAGGCTAATGTAAAACGCCATAAACTCGAACTGAAACTAAAGAGCTTACGCTGACCTCAATTTCAGGTTAGTGATACCTAAAATTGAGTGTCGCCATTATTACGGCACAATCTTCTACACAGAATATCGTTCCTGATAATTCTAGGCACCTAAAAAAAGTTTTGGTTTCTTATAAACATACAATCAATCCAGCAAATTTAACAGTTTTAACGCACAAGGACAACCATCGACGCACTACGACAACCATCGACGCACTACGACAACCATCTACGACAACCATCGACGACTACCATCAACGACAACCATCAACGACAACCATCGACGACAACCATCGACGACAACCATCGACGACAACCATCGACGACAACCATCAACGACAACCATCAACGACAACCATCGACGACAACCATCGACGACAACCATCGACGACAACCATCGACGACAACCATCGACGACAACCATCGACGACAACAATCGACGACAACCATCGACGACAACAATCGACGGCAACCATCGTTTATGGGTGGACGTAAGAAAACAACTAAGACCGACACCAACTATGGACAACTGCAAGTACAGTGCTCGATACACGATTGCAGCGTCTGGACAACAATCACCTGCGACAAGAATAAGGCTAAAGAAGACTTCGTATGTGGTTTTTGTGCTAACAAACTAATATGCAACCTTTCCAATAAGCACATATCAACATCCAACACGTCAACTCAAACTATCCCCGTCGTTTCTAATGTCCTTTCTTCACCCACCGACCCTGCCACCATATACACTTCCCATTCCATGTCATCTTCACTCCCCGACACCCCACGTCCCGTCCTTCCTGTCTCGTTTCTCAATAACTTGCATCCATCAATCAAAATCACCTCCACCAACCTCCACTATCCTTCCACTCATAACCTTTCCTCACATCGCTTGCCACCCTCTTTATTATCATTATCCTCTATGTCTCCCGTCGTCAAACCAAATCCCTCCAAATCATCAACTGCCAGCTCTTCTATCGTGATCTCACCTACTCACGTCAGTCGTCCTCCTTTACGGAAGCGCTTTGCTTCTCGCGATCGTTGCGTCATTGTTACTAATATCACGCCTTCTAACTCCTTATCTCCACAAGCACGTCTGGACCACGATGTTTCCGCCTTCAGATCCATCCTCTCGTCTATTGTTCCTGCGGATAAACCATCCTTTTTCAAGGACATTTCTCCTGTCGCATTCATCCGTCTAAACAAATCTTCTCAATCTAATCCTTCCCAGCCCCCTCTCCTAAAAATTGTTTTCAAGCATCGCTCTCACGCGTCTTCTGTCCTCTCTCAACGATTCAAACTCATGTCATCTTCAACCACTCGAATTTTCCCCGATCGCGCCCCTTCCGAAATCGCTCAAATCTCTTCAGCCCGCATCGAAAAACGCCGTCGCGAGGAAAACGGCGAAACATCACTCGCCATCCGAAACATAGACGGAAATTTTCAAGTTGTCCACACCCGTCCAAAAATTCGATGGCGCTCCATCTCTCCTATGTGTCTTCTCCACTAGTCTCTTTCGCCACAGCACACGGTTTCCGCCTCGGTCTCCTCAACACTAGATCTATTCTCAATAAATCCGATCTTATCCTCAACCTATTCACCAAGCAATCCATCGATCTCTTCTGCCTCACCGAATCCTGGCACACAGATTCCGACGACCTTTCCATTCGCCGTCTGCTCTCTGCCGGTTGCTCCCTAGTCGAATCCGCCCGCCCCCTCAGCTCATGCCCTTCTAAATCCTCTAATCATGGCGGCATCGTCGCATTCGCGCGTCACCCAGCGTCTCTTCGCAAAATCAATCCCCCTTTCAGTCCTTGCTCTTTTGAATTGCTCACTTGTCGTTATTCTAACCCGATCACTCTAGATCTCGCCATTGTATACCGTCCTGGTTCATCAGCTCCTACAGCCTTATTTTTTACCGAACTCGCTGACCTCCTTTCTCATTGTTCTTTGTCCTCAATCCCTTCACTCGTTCTAGGCGACTTCAATATCCGCCTAGACCGCCCCTCTTCCACAGATTCCATCCGCTTCATCAACATTCTATCCAACTACAATTACAAACTAATCTCCACTGCCCCCACACATATACTTGGCGGGGCACTCGACATCATCGCTGTCCCCGATCATTTTGCTGCCCACACCTCACTGTCCATCTCTGATCCTGGTCTATCCGATCACTTTCTTATCACCCTTGATCTCGCTCGCAACCACACCCCTCCTCACACACCTACAATCCTACGTCGCCCTTGGAGAAATCTTGACCTCTCCCTTCTCCGCTCTGCCTTACTCAAATCGTCTCTATCATTACCCACAATAACATATTCATCTCCTCACGATCTCGCCTTTCTTTTCGACTCTGAACTCACATCCACTCTCGATATTCTCTTGCCCTTCAAGTCTCACCCACACCGTCGCTTGCACCGTGCCCCATGGTTTGACATCCAATGCCTACTCTCAAAGCGTCGACTCCGCCATGCTTTTCGAGTCTATCACCGCTCTCTCAGACGTGATTTCCGCTCGATCACTCCGTCTTTCCGTGATTCCTATCTTGCTCTTCGCCGGTCTCATCTCAACCTACTACGTACCAAATGCAACTCCTTCTGGCAGCATAAAATCATCACTTCATTCAACTCTAAGACTCTCTGGCATACTTTTAACTCAATCCTGGCTCGTTCCTCTACGCCGTGCAACATCAATGCTAATGATTATTCGTCATTTCTCCAGACTAAAGTATCCACGCTGCTCTCTCACACCCCGGTCTCCATCCTATCCCACTCTGCCCAGTCTACTCTCATCCTTCCGGAACTCTTTCATCTTCTCCCTGTATCACCTACAGAAGTATCATCTGTCCTCATGTCCTTGCCCAACAAAACCTCACCTGCCGATCCCCTGCCTACCCACATATTAAAATCTATATGCTCATCGATATCCCCATTTCTCACAACCTTGTTTAACTCGTCCATCCGCAGTCGTATCTTCCCTTCACACTGGAAATCCGCAATCGTTCGTCCCCTCCTTAAGAAACAATCGCTCGACCCCTCCCTTCCTTCTAGCTATCGCCCCATTTCACTACTCCCTACTCTTTCAAAGCTCTTAGAACGCCTCATCTTAATACAAATCAACGCTTATCTCTCCTCATCCAATCTGTACCCTCCTTTCCAATCCGCTTTCCGCTCTAATCACTCGACAGAAATCGCATGCATAAAAGTGTACAACGACTTACTCATTTCTCGAGACAAGGCTCTATATAGTGTTCTCATCTCCCTCGACCTCTCCTCCGCATTCGACATTGTCGACCACTCCGTCCTCCTTTCTCGCCTTCGTTATGATTACGGCTTTTCTTCCTCCTCCGTAGCTTGGTTCGCCTCATATCTATCCGACCGTTCCTTTCGCGTCTGTTCTAATTCATCATCCTCCCCTCCCATCCCTATTTTTTGCGGGGTCCACAAGGTTCAGTCCTAGGTCCCCTGCTTTTCTCTCTTTTGCTTGGCGATCTCTCTCCATTTATCAAACCTTACTCCTTTAACGTCATGCAATACGCCGATGACATTCTAATCTATGCTCATGCACCCGCACATCGCATACACGATATCGGCATTTCTGCCTCCAACTGTCTTTCTTCTATCTACAAACGTCTCTCCAATCTCCATCTCGTTCTAAACGCCGAAAAGTCCAAAATAATGTGGATCCTTCCCCGTAAACCAAGCATATCTCCTCCCATTGTATCTTTTGCCTCATCGATCATCCCTATAGTCCACAATCTCACTTTCTTAGGCTTCCATTTCGATGATCACCTTTCCCTTAAACCCTTCGTCCGTGACAAGGTCCGCTCGTCTAACTTAATTCTTCGTGACATCCGCCGTATCCGCCCCCTTATCGACTTCCGTTCTTGTATGTCTCTTCTTTCATCGCTTCTTTTCCCTAAAATCGATTACTGCCTTAGCCTTTTCGCCAATTCTCCAAAATCCATCATCCTACCCCTACAACGAATAATCAACACCGCCGTTCGAGTGCTCTTTCGTCTCCGTCGCTTCGACCACACATCCACATATTTTGCCCAACTCTCCTGGCCCACCATCCACATCCGCATCAAACTCCGCCTTCTTCTCGTAACTTTTCGTCTCATCGCTGTCGGCTCCCCATCGTTCATCAACCTTCCTTTCTTAGACGATACTCGCCCCACCTCGCTATCGCTTCGTTCCTGTCATACCCTCTTACTCCACGTTCCTAATTACTCCAACAACTACGGTCTCCGATCCTTCCTCGTCGCCGCCTCACTCGCCTGGAATCAACTCCCTCTCGACGTCCGCCGCGCTCCCTCCTTTATCACATTCAAACACCTCCTCCGTTCACACCTTCTCGACACCTGATTCACAGTTTTGTTTTGTTGTGGTCATGTAAGCGTGCGCTGGCACGCATTTGCCACGTTAAAATAAATCCTTTTTTTATTATTAATTTATCGAGTTTCCAATTAAGTGATGATGTAGCACGTGTTCTGGAATTGGGTTTAAAATTTGGTGTCTCACGTAGTAAATTTGATCGGCTAGCTGAGTTTGATATGACAGTTCAATTTGAAATGTTAGCTCATAAGGTTGTTAAAACTTTCCCCGAACATCAGTCTACACAGGTTTTCCTCGCATCTCTTTCGTCTCTCTGTCTTATTTGGGATTGTATCGTCGTGTATTCAATTTGTCTCTGAAGAAATAAATGAAATCTAACTTCAGTATTAAACAGCGCCATTTGTTTACTGACATAAGGAATAACACAGATATTGTTGTAACTAAGGCGGATAAAAGTAATTGTGTAGTGGTTCTGGATACTTATGATTATAATGAGAAAATATTCAGTATTTTATCAGATACGTCTACTTTTTCTCCTGTTCAGAAGGATTCTACTTCTAACCGTACTAGAAAGTTAATTGAAATTCTAAAAACATTGAGGAATGTGGGTCTTATTACAGATATTGACTATAAGAACATGTATCATTCAGATCCTCTCATTCCATATTTATATGGACTACCGAAAATTCACAAAGAAAATGTCCTTCTACGATCCATTGTATCTATGGTTGGTGCATTTAATTACGACTTAGAAAAATTTATTTCCAACCTATTACAGACAATAGTGACTAACATGATTCTAAAATTTCCAACAGCCATGATTTTGTTCAGAAAATTAAATCGCTTAACAATTCGGACATGATCAATTATTCTGTTTTCACGTTGGATGTTGAATCTTTGTTTACGAATGTGCCGGTAACTGAGGCTATTGATGTGGCCATTAATGCACTTGGTGGGACATGGGGGAACGCTAATAATCGTTTGATAGTTAAAAAGCTTTTCAAGTTTGCTACAATTACTATTTTAAATTCAATGGTTAGCTATATTAGCAAATATGGGAGTGGCCATGGGTTCTCCGCTTGGGCCGGCTTTAGCTGATATCTTTATGGCAGATCTAGAAAGTAGAGGGATTAGCATTTACCCATTAAAACCAGTGTGTTGATATAGATACATCGATGATGTTTTTGTGATCTTGCCCGGTGATTTTTCCAGTGCTAATGAGTTTATTATGCATCTAAAAAAGAGATTTATTTTAACGTGGCAAATGCGTGCGAGCGCACGCTTACATGAACACAACAAAACAAAAATATAAATCATGTGTCGAGAAGGTGTGAACGGAGGAGGTGTTTGAATGTGATAAACTGGGAGCGCGGCGTACATCGAGAGGGAGTTGATTCCACGCGAGTGAGGCGGCGACGAGGAAGGATCGGAAACCGTAGTTGTTGGAGTAATTAAGAACGTGAAGTAATAGGATATGACAGGAACGCATCGATAGCGAGGTGGGTCGAGTGTCGTCTAAGAAAGGAAAATTGATGAACGATGGGGAGCCGACAGCGATGAGACGAAAAGTTACAATAAGGCGGAGTTTGATGCGGATGTGGATGGTGGGCCAGAAGAGTTGGGCAAAATATGTGGATGTGACGTCGAAGCGACGGAGACGGAAGAGCACTCGAACGGCGGTGTTGATTATTCGTTGTAGGGGTAGGATGATGGATTTTGGAGAATTGGCGAAAAGGCTAAGACAGTAATCTATTTTAGGGAAAAGAAGCGATGAAAGAAGAGACATACAAGAACAGAAGTCGACAAGGGGCCGGAGACGGCGGATGTCACGGAGAATTAAGTTAGACGAGCGGACCTTGTCACGGACGAAGGGTTTAGGAAAAATGTGATCATCTAAATGGAAGCCTAAGAAAGTGAAATTGTGGACAATGGGGATGATCGATGAGGCAAAAGATACAGTGGGAGGAGATATGTTTGGTTTACCGGAAAAAATCCACATTATTTTAGACTTGTCGGGGTTTAGAACGAGATGGAGATTGCAGATACGTTTGTAGATAGAAGAAAGACAGTGGGAGGCAGAAATGCCGATATCGTGTATGCGATGTGCGGGTGCATGAACATAGATTAGAATGTCATCGGCGTATTGCATGACCTTAAAGAAGTAAGGTTTGATAAACGGAGATAGATCGCCAAGCAGAAGAGAGAAAAGCAAGGACCTAGGACTGAACCTTGTGGGACCCCGCAAAAATAGGGATAAGAGGGGAGGATGATGAATTAGAACAGACGCGAAAGGATCGGTTTGATAGATATGAGGCAAACCATGCTACGGAGGAGGAATAAAATCCGTAATCATAACAAATGCGAGAAAGGAAGACGTAGTGATCGACAATGTCGAATGCGGAGGAGAGGTCGAGGGAGATGAGAACACTATACAGAGCCTTGTCTCGAGAAATGAGTAAGTCGTTGTAAACTTTCATGCAGGCGATTTCTGTGGAGTGATTAGAGCGGAAAGCGGATTGGAAAGGAGGGTACAGATTAAATGAGGAGAGATAAGCGTTGATCTGTATTAAGATGATGCGTTTTAAGAGCTTAGAAGAGTATGGAGTAGTGAAATAGGGCGATAGCTAGAAGGAAGGGAGGGGTCGCGAGATGGTTTTTTAAGGGGTGGACGAACGATTGCGGAATTTCAGTGTGAAGGGAAGATACGACTGCGGATGGACGAGTTAAACAAGGTTGTGAGAAATGGGGATATCGATGAGCATATGGATTTTAATATGTGAGTAGGCAGGGGATCGGCAGGTGAGGTTTTGTTGGGCAAGGACATGAGGACAGATGATACTTCTGTAGGTGAGACAGGGAGAAGATGAAAGAGTTCCGGAAGGATGAGAGTAGACTGGGTAGAGTGGGATAGGATGGAGACCGGGGTGTGAGAGAGCAGCGTGGATTTTTAGTCTGGAGAAATGACGAATAATCATTAGCATTGATGTTGCACGGCGTAGAGGAACGAGCAAGGATTGAGTTAAAAGTATGCCAGAGAGTCTTAGAGTTGAATGAAGTGATGATTTTATGCTGCCAGAAGGAGTTGCATTTGGTACGTAGTAGGTTGAGATGAGACCGGCGAAGAGCAAGATAGGAATCACGGAAAGACGGCATGATCAAGCGAAATCACGTCTGAGAGAGCGGTGATAGACTCGAAAAGCATGGCGGAGTCGACGCTTTGAGAGTAGGCATTGGATGTCAAACCATGTGGCACGGTGAGCGACGATGTGGGTGAGACTTGTAGGGCAAGAGAAGATCGAGAGTGGATGTAAGTTCAGAGTCGAAAAAAAGGCGAGATCGTGAGGAGATAAATATGTTATTGTGGGATATGATAGAGACGATTCGAGTAAGGCAGAGCGGAGAAGGGAGAGGTCAAGATTTCTCCAAGGGCGACGTAGGATTGTAAGTGTGTGAGGAGGGGTGTGGTTGTGAGTGAGATCAAGGGTGATAAGAAAGTGATCGGATAGACCAGGATCAGAGATGGACAGTGAGGTGTGGGCAGCAAAATGATCGGGGACAGCGATGATGTCGAGTGCCCCACCAAGTATATGTGTGGGGGCAGTGGAGATTAGTTTGTAATTGTAGTTGGATAGAATGTTGATGAACCGAATGGAATCCGTGGAAGAGGGGCGGTCTTGGCGGATGTTGAAGTCGCCTTAGAACGAGTGAAGGGATTGAGGACAAAGAACAATGAGTAAGGAGGTCAGCGAGTTCGGTAAAAAATAAGGATAAAGGAGCTGATGAACCAGGACGGAATACAAAGGCGAGATCTAGAGTGATCGTGTTAGAAGAACGACAAGTGAGCAATTCAAAAGAGCAAGGACTAAAAGGGGGGTTGATTTTGCGAAGAGACGCGGGGTGACGCGCGAATGCGACGATGCCGCCATGATTAGAGAATTTAGAAGGGCATAAGCTAAGGGGGCGGGCAGATTCGACTGCCCCCTTAGGGGGCAGTCGAATGGAAAAAAAGGAGCTAGGGAGCAACCAGCAGAGAGCCGGCGGCGAATGGAAAAGTCGTCGGAATCTGAGTGCCAGGATTCGATGAGGCAGAAGAGATCGATGGATTGCTTGGTGGATAGGTTGAGGATAAGATCGGATTTATTGAGAATAGATCTAGTGTTGAGGAGGCCGAGGCAGAAACCGTGTGTGGTGGCAAAAGAGTCTAGTGGAGAAGACACATAGGGGATATCGATCACCATCGAATTTTGGGACGGGTGTGGAGAACTTGAAAATTTCCGTCTGTTTCTGATGGAGAGTGATGTTTCGCCATTTTCCTCGCGACGGCGTTTTTCGATGTGGGCAGAAGAGAGTTGAGCGATTTCAGAAGGGGTGCGATCAGGGAAAATTCGAGTGGTTGAAGATGACATGAGTTTAAATCGTTGAGAGAGGACAGAAGACGCGTGAGAGCAATGCTTGAAAACAATTTTTAGGAGAGGGGCTTGGAAGGATTAGATTGAGAAGATTTGGTTAGACGGATGAATGCGACAGGAGAAATGTTTTTGAAAAAAGAAGGTTTATCCGCAGGAACAATAGACGAGAGGATGGATTTGAAGGCGGAAACATCGTGGTCGAGATGTGCTTGTTAAGATAAAGAGTTGGAAAGAGTGATATTACTGACAATGACGCAACGATCGCGAGAAGGAAAGCGCTTCCGTAAAGGAGGACGACTGACGTGAGTAGGTGAGATCACTATAGAAGAGCTGGCAGTTGATGATTTGGAGGGATTTGGTTTGACGACGGGAGACATAGAGGATATTGATAATAAAGAGGATGACAAGCGATATGAGGAAAGGTTATGAGTGGAAGGATAGTGGAGGTTGGTGGAGGTGATTTTGATTGATGGATGCAAGTTATTGCGAAACGAGACGGGAAGGACGGGACGGGGGTGTCGGGGAATTAAGATGACATGGAATGGGAAGTGTATATGGTGGCATGGTCGGTGGGTGAAGTAAGGACATTATAAACGACGGGGGGTAGTTTGAGTTGACGTGTTGGATGTTGATATGTGCTTATTGGAAAGGTTGCAGATTAGTTTGTTGGCACAAAAATCACATACGAAGTCTTCTTTAGACTTATTCTTGTCGCATGCGATCGTTGTCTAGACGCTGCAGTCATGTATCGAGCACTGTACTTGCAGTTGTCCATAGTTGGTGTCGGTCTTAGTTGTTTTTTACGTCATCTCATTAACTCTAAAAATACTGCAAGAGGAGCGAGCGGAACTGGATTGATCTGGAACTGAATTGATCTGGAGCTGGATTGATCTGGAACTGGATTGATCTGGAACTGGATTGATCTGGAACTGGATTGATCTGGAACTGGATTGATCTGGAACTGGATTGATCTGGAACTGGATTGATCTGGAACTGGATTGATCTGGAACTGGATTGATCTGGAACTAGATTGATCTGGAACTGGATTGATCTGGAACTGGATTGATCTGGAACTGGATTGATCTGGAACTGGATTGATCTGGAACTGGATTGATCTGGAACTGGATTGATCTGATACTGAATTGATCTGGAACTGGATTGATCTGGAACTGAAATGATCTGGAATGTATGTTTATTAGATCTCAAATATATTTTTATTATATATTAAACTTTTTTTAAGGTGAATGGCTTATATCCACGTATCTGGTTCAAGGTAACCTGGCCAATTGATAGCAGTATCAGTTTCTTGGATGTTAATATTAACCTGGTTAACCTGGGTAATTTTACTACTTCTGTATTTTGAAAACATACAGAAACTAACGTATATATCCCTTGGAGTAGTAATCACTCTGCTAACAAAAACCTGGGTGTATTTAGAAGTTTTTGTATTAGAGCTTATAATATTTGCAGTACTCCTAATTTGGTTTATGACAAGTTGTAAGAGCTTATATGACGAGTTGTTAGAGCTTATAATATTTGCAGTACTCCTAATTTGGTTTATGACGAGTTGTGTTTTTTATTTACTGCTTTTCTATGATTGGGATATTCACTAAAAGAGTTAAAGCGTATTGGCGAAATGATTGAGTCTCGTTTTTACCATCCCAGTGATAAATTGATTGGTCCCCCAAAATTGAAAATGGCATGTACAATTCCATCGTTCGGCTGGTTGTCACGCTCGTTAACATTACAACTGAGGAAATTGATAAGAATATCACACCTCCCAATTGACTTTAACATTAAAGAAGGGAAACAAATAACAATTGGTAATTGATAAGTAGGTGTAAACGCGTTATTAAGAAAGGATTGGTTTATAGAATTGATTGTTGCAATTGTGTGGAATTTTATGTAGATCAAACTGGTCGGATGTTAAAGACAAGAATAAAATAACATTATGCTGCTCTGCATACAGTGGCTCACTTTGCTGTTGCAGAACATTCCCTTTTGATCGGACACAAAATTAACTTTGATGAAGTTAAAGTCCTTGCTAATCGACAACAAGCCTTCCAACGACAGATTCTTGAAAAATGTTCATCCGCGATCTCAAGCCGAAATTAAATGAGAAGGATGAATATCACCTCATGTTGGGTGGTATTACATAGAATGGTTGACGAGATTAGTGCTGGTTTTCCTTCCTGTTTTGTTTTGACATTTTTCTTCTTTTTATGTTGACACGTACACCTTTGTGTCTTTATTAACATTTCATATTGCTGAAGATGATACCAGCTAGGCATCGAAATATTCGATTAAATAAATTTTGTGATGGTTTTTGCCAGCTTTTTACAAATTCAAATGAATAAAAAATAACTGATTTAGATTCGTTTATTAAATTTAAAATTTTAAAATTTTGATCATAGCTGCTGCTAGCATTGTCAAAAATATATAAACACAAATTTTATAAATTTACAGCAATGAAGAAATTATTTTTATTAAAGAATTACAATATTTTAATAGCTCCTGCTATCATCTTGACAAAAATTAAAAATACTTTATCAAACACAAAAGCATCAAGCTCGCCATTTATACAAAATACTCAAAATTTGTAACAAAGGATATAAACATCAAAGAAAACAAATTTAGAATGTAACAAAAATATCATAAAAAAAGGAAAATGCTAGTACATTAGTACTGCACAACAAAAACGAAACAAAGAAACTCAATCAAATACAAACATTTAAAAGGATAAATGAAAATTAGTAGAAAAATAAAACCAAATAAAGGAAATTATGGAATTGTGATTGAAAAAAGAACAAATTAAATTTAAAAACATCAAGTAAAATCAAATTTAAAATACTCGAAAAAGATATGTTAAAACAATAAATAATCAGGAATTTAAATCAGTAAAACCAAATAAAGGAAATTATGGAATTGTGATTGAAAAAAGAACAAATTAAATTTAAAAACATCAAGTAAAATCAAATTTAAAATATTCGAAAAAGATATGTTAAAACAATAAATAATCAGGAATTTAAATCAGTAAAACCAAATAAAGGAAATTATGGAATTGTGATTGAAAACAAAAGAAGCTAAATTTTAAAACATTAAATATTCGAGAAACGTGTTATATGGAGCTGTCAAGTAGAGCTGCGTCTACAGCTCTAGTTGATGTGCGCATATTTCACAAAAAAACATGCTAATTTAGCTGGTTTGTTTAAACGAAAGCCTAATTCGGATAATCACACTGTTTACAGGATCAATTGTAGTGTTTGCGAACAATCATACGTTGGTCAGACGTCTCAAAAAGTTTATATGCGTATGAAACAACATAAGAATAGGATACACAAGTTCAGCTATAATCATGTTATGGATACTGATCACGATATTAATTAGGACAACGTGGAAAGTATTTGCTATGAAATGACCTATTAGGGAGACTCATCAAAGAAGCTATCAGCATCGCTAAACAATCTATTATATTGCGTTGAAACAAGTCAAACTGGCAGCTAAAACTTCCAATAACTGGGCATACCACATAAAATATTTCGTAATAAACACTGACGTCACAGGATAATATGACATATTATATTTATTTCCTATTCGCTGGTATAAATTGTGCTATTTTTGTTATTATTGTTTGCCTATAAAGGACACTGTGTGTTGAAAGCTAGCAATTATAAAGAAAAAAATTATATCATGCCTATAAAACCATCATTAAATAAAACGAAAACATGAATTCAAGTCTACAATGATCACGATATTAATAAAATATTCGAAAAAGATATGTTAAAACAATCATATAAATAATTAAAAACAATCATATAATCAATAAATAATCAGGAATTTAAATCAATAAAACTTAAAATTAAAATTACTTGGCTTATTGTAAATAGTTTAACGAAAACTAATATGATATTTTTAAATCGAAATCATCTTTATTATTAGGCATAATATTATCTATTTTATAAAATAGTTCTGTATAACACGTTAAAAAACTAAATTATTAAAAATATGATTTTGATCCGTTTAATAAATTTGAAATTTTAGAGCAGGATCATAGCTGCTGTTAGCCTTATTATAAATATATAAACACAAATTTTATCATTTAAAAGGAACAAAGAAATTTTTTAAATACCTAAAGAATCACACAATATTTTGATAGCCCCTACTATCATCTTCAGGAAAATTACAGACAGTTTTAGACAGCTTGTAATTTTCCTGAAGATGATAGCATGAGCTAAAAATATCGAGATTTTATTTTTATTTAAGATTGCATATCGATAAGATTAAAATATATCTTATTTATTTTGCAAACATCAACAATAGGTTTTATCATCACGCATTGGGGAAAACGATCAAACATTTCTACATAAGTGACTCAGATTAAAAATATGGCAAAACTATGAAGGAAATAAAAATCGATTATAAGGGACAAAAAATGAGTGATAGCGTTAAATGATAGTAAAACCAACCAATTAATTTATAATTTAAACTCAATTTACAATATGATCAGGTGGTAATCCTTTTTCAAATCGTTCCCATATCTTGAAGAAGAGATTCTCAAAATCTTTAGTATACCTAGCTACGTCAAATAAGGGCGTTGTTAGACGAGCACGGAATACTTTTGCTCGAGTTGCAAACAGTTTATTGTGGTTATTTCCTAGCTGAACTGCGATGTTTACATACTCGTCCCAGCTGTTAGCAATAAGTTCTGGACAACCAAGTGTGGTAAGTTGTGATGCTGCCACACGACTGGCTAGCGTTTCCTGTGGATATGTTATCATTGGCGTTCCGGCCCACAGCACATCCATACCAGTTGTATGACCATTACACAATGGAGTGTCTAGGCA
Organism: Pomphorhynchus laevis; assembly: GCA_012934845.2. NCBI lineage: Eukaryota > Metazoa > Acanthocephala > Palaeacanthocephala > Echinorhynchida > Pomphorhynchidae > Pomphorhynchus > Pomphorhynchus laevis. The sequence continues at coordinate 157,902 of WNNJ02002706.1, forward strand.
TATATCAGCCAACTGACCTCTACGTACATGCTCTTCCTAAATTAAAATATTCAAATATAAACAATGAACTTTATAAACTAATAATAAAACATACAAAAAGCGCATTTCCCTATCTGATAACGCAACAAAAGCATTAGAGCGAGCGATACAAAGCATTAATATATTAATTTCATTTTTAGGTATTCAGCGTTTTTTTTCATTTTCAACGACTATCTGGATTCCTAATAGACCACTCAAGTATTACAGCGTGTTGAAACGTTAGCGCTTAGTGCTTGCGCCCTGATGATTCACTGAGTACTAACGTCAGCGCAGTATGATGTTGGTTGTTAAGTCGTGTTACAACTGATTAGTGACCATATTCGTACAGTAGTTTGCAGACACATGTTTAGGACTAAATCATATATCAGTATAACATCCTTACATTTCACAGATTAGATGATCTGCTTTCGAAATCCGTTTAAAAAAATTGTTAGACCGCTAAAAAATATACTAATTCTAAGGAACGATTCCTGCAAATTTTTCAGTGCCTGCGACCTGATGATCCACTGAGCACTAACTTAGGCGCAGGATGATGTTTGTTGGTAGATCGTGTTGCAACTGGTTCTAAACACAATCCTATTGTTTTAATAGGATTGAAACAAATATCAGTATAACATCCTTACATTTATAATTTCACATATTGTACGTTTATATATCAAAAGGTATTTATATGTTCATGTTATAAATGTCATATTGATGATATCAAAAGCAGGATATAAGCAATTTCAATTAGAACGTTAAAAACATCAATATGAAGAGCGGTATTATCTGCAAATTTCTTGAGTATTTTTAATCGACGAAGATCGATTTCGCAAACAGATTTATCATCATGAGCAAAATAAGTGCGTTCGGACGATTAAAGGATTTGACAAATATGCAAAAAACAACAACAAATCCTCAAGCAAATATTGGCTTAAAGCAGCAAGATAGTCTTATTGCAAACAAGGTAAGTGGTTTGTTGTCTACTGGATATATCGTTGAGCAGGGCGAAATTCCCCCTGTATCTAAACTGACAAACTTAATTTGTGTTAAATTTACGGAACCTATACCAAGGAACGATTTCAACGCCTTCCTTAGGGACTTCTCTATATGTTTTAAAGTGAAAGTTATTTTTCATTCAATAAAATATTCGAGAAAATGTGTTTTCTTCAAAAGCTACTAGAAACGTGATCTGGTAGTTCAGATGAGAACCAGCCAGCTTCGCCGATGCATGTTCAGCCAATAATAACAACAGTATGTCTGAATCAGGTCTCTTACGGCTTGTTAAGGCCAAGCACCAAGAATCAATGGATAAGATGTCCGATTTGATAAAAACATCATGTCAAAGATAGGTGAGTTTCAAAGTCCACCTACATCAGTTGCTAAATCAAAAAAACCAGAGATCAAAGAAACGGATTGCTACGTTGCCGCAGACTTTAGCCTATTTCAAAGTGGCATAGATAGGAAAATATTGGATCCTCGCGTTAAGAAATGAAGATAATGCCCATGGGGAAATGACTCCACCTGTTGAGGCTGGAAGAGAAAAGGGAAACCTTTCCGCATCTAGTTCCGACTAAGTGTAGGCGTCCCACTACAGTTACACTGGCGCAATGGAAGTAACCGAGAGCCTTTTTCACTGAATATTCTTCAGTTGAATTCGGGAGGTGCATCCGCCCTTAGGCTTAAATCTGGTAAAGATGCATATGTTATAGGCCTTTAGGGAAACGCAGTCTATCCGTCTCCCCTAGGACATTACTCGATTTATCCCTAAGCATATAATTATCCAATTTACTCCTTATATAACCCCTTCACACTCCACTTCATAAATTCTTCTCACCCTAGTCATAAGCTCCTTAAGGTCCTCCTCTTATTAAACTACTTGTGTCTAGCCCTTTCTTGTTTAGTTATATCACTTGTTAAGAACGGTAAACGCATCAGCATAGCCAATGTCTACAACCGGCAGGGGGAGATTCACAAGAATCGTGACCTCCTGGACCGAATGTAGGTAGCTGCTACGACATGTTACTCGTTGACTTCAACGACAGAACTGGTCGTTGGATTAAGGCAGCACTCTGCAGAGCCAGGAACGACTATCTTATTTATAAACCACCTCCCACACCTTTCATTGCTCTACAACAAATTCACGCTTCGAAATATTACTGCTTCATAGGATTTGGATCTTAAAACCCATCTGCACTGAGTAGCCGCGCCAACAGCTGACCACCATTCATGACCTAATATGCTAGCAGCTAAAGGAAGATACGTTGCTTAGAAGGAGGTTCTACTTTGATCCTATAAGAGTAGCCTTCTATCATGCAGCTATCCAACTCTTCCCCAGGATAACGAATGATAGTTTGAACGAATTTAATTCGTACGTCTCATCGCAAGCTACCATGATCCTTTCTACTACCTTTAAAGGTCACATTTACGATCCCATTCCAACTAAACTCAAGGACTTAGTGAAAATGCTACACTCAATCTCTCTGCTTCTTTCATGCAGGTTCTCACGAATGAATATTGGAGTTCTAGGTATAGGATCCAACTGAGTAGGGACAGAATGAGCATTGCTCGTTTTAATCCCAAGAAGAAAAAGTTTGCCTGCTGGCGGAAGAGGGCATCGGTTTGGATTGGTGACGTAGTCCTTGATCGAGTCTTGGAAGAGTCATAGCCCTACATAATTATGGAGCCACGTTTTCTCTTCAGCCAATCCTGAGTTGGGGTGACTTCAGGAGCAGGGACTTACCTCTTACGGATATCCTTAACTCATAGGGCCCACTTCTTGGCACCTCCAAATCAGTCGCTCTACTCTCTTCTCGAGTTTGTCAGCCGATCAAAGAAGAGATTTGGTCATCAGAATGCTTTTAGCCCCACCATCCGATGTAGCCAGCACCAATTGTGGTCGACGTATATTTTTATCGAAGAAAAAATCGGTTTCATGTTCCAAAAACCTGCGGCCCATTTCGATTCAAAATTCCCTCATCTCCATCTACGAAAAAGCGCTTGTGCGTAGAATCCGCGACCATTTTAGTAGGCGCAACTTAATCCCACCGAGTTTTTATGTGTTTGTCAAAGGTCGCTCGGTTCATTAAGCAATTGTCAAGTGCATCAGTTTTGTCAGGATAACAGTCATCAGCTTGTTGTGGCTGTTTTTCTTGACATTGTTGCATTTGACCCCATATCAATTCCCTTTGTTATCTTTTCTCTCAGTCCCTTGGGCTTACCGCGAGAATTGTTAACAGAGTGAAGATACTGCTGTACACCAAGTGGTACTACTAAGAAGACGACCCTCATGCACGTCAATTCTACCCTATTAAGGTCTCTTCAAGGTATTAAAACGTGATAAACATCTCGTGGTATCCGCTGATGATACCACATCCCCGTTTTATTGACGCAAGTGTGAAGATGGTCTCTTCCAATCTTATTTTAAATTCCAAAAAATCGCAAAACCACTACCTTCACAAGTCGAGTAAATATCTGGGATCCACAATTACGGTGTACTAATCGGCGAAAGCTGACCTAAATAGACTTAAACGTATCACGGAAAGAGTTAGGTGGCACTGATACGGGCCCAACGTCTGTCATTGAATGTGAAAACCCAAGTACGCAATTGGGGTACTCGGGCTATCCCGGGATAAGTCTTCTTCTCTAGAGGACATCGCCCAGAGCAAAGGCTAAGGTTTCTCATGCTCCTCATTTCGAAATTACCAATCATAGTCCGCCTCGACTAGACTTTCAGGGATGAGAGGCCCCAAATGGTTTAGTCGGAAAGGGACTCGCTGATGCGGCCGGGGGCTCAGATCCATCTCGACATAAGGCCGTGAAATGTTGAAATTTCACGAAGTTGTGTTTGACAAATATTAAAGGTAACAATTTATCCTAGATCTTATTCTTACAAGTCAAAACTAGTGCATTAACTTGTAGCTTAAGAATCTTTTGCTTTTACAAAAAAAATATATAAATTTTTAAAAAAATTTTCAATCGTCAATTTTGTAAATAATTTAACAAATTGTGTATTGCTTAACGAGTAATTTATATAATGATATTTTAAACATGTTTACCTTGGGAGCTACGTCAGAAAATATTAATCTGTTCGCTGAGACATCATGTTTTGACGCGAATTCAATCAGATTCTTAGTTCCTGCAGACGGAAAGCTCAGCAACCACAATACGCCATTAGGTACAGCATTTAATATCTAATGTAAAAATTAGTTGTTTTACTAAAAATAAATGTAAAAATACCTTGCACCATGCTATCATTGTCGGTGGATCAATTTTGTATAGTTGGTTAAAATTGCAGAATACAACAGAGTCTTCTGGAAGATGGTATTGTGCCCTAGACGTAACTAGTACATTTTTTGGAACCAGCTCCCCGCTGGCCTCCTTGGTTTGCTGAACCCTGCCAACTTGGGCAACGACTCCGTCAAGATTTAGTAAAGCCGCTTTACCTGTCTGGATCGTAGGGGATATTAAACTTTGCATACTAGATGCCACTTCAATAACTGGTGTAACGTTGCGATATCCTTCGGCTAAAGTCACCATTATAGCCTATGAGATAAACAGAGTTGGCAAGTTAATATCAAAAAGCGAAAATTATAAATGAAAATTCATTTTTTCAATAATACAGGTGATGACAGTTTTTGCTTTAGTTTAAATATTTACTTTAAATATGTCTGCATATAATAATAGCAAATAATAATTGTTGTTTGCAATCAATAATTGTAAATACAGAAATCTATAATGTTTTTAATTTTTATTTTAAAATTTTGTTTTTCTTTAAGAGAAAATATATCATTAAAAATGTCACTTATAATTTTTAGAAACATTTCAATTTTTGTTGCATATAAATATAATCAAATATTAAATGTTTAATATTAACTACTTGATCATTCATCCAATTACTATATGAAATAAAATACAATTTTATGATGTTGAATTAAGGAAATTGTATCAATTGTCTGCTTTAGAGGTTCTTAGTGGTCTATCATGGGTGGATATTTACCTCCTATGATAAATATGGGAGGATATTTATCTTCAATATATTTATTTATCTTAAATTTCTTTAATATTTATCTTTATACCTATCATGGGAGGATATTATCTCTTTAATATCGTGAATAATTTTATAGCAGCAAATTTGTGTTTAATGATCAGCTTTCATTATACGAGGAAAGCAATAATTTCATCTTTTTCACTTATGAAACACGACGTTCGAGTTACTATTTCCTTAACTGAATTTCACGATTTTGTTACAAACAATTGGCACTTCTCTAATAAATAAAGCACAACAACATTTTAAACTTTTCAAAGAATACGAAACAGGAAATTTCTAGATGCTTAAGGTTCACTCAAAAATTACTTAATAATTAATTAATAATTATTAATTAATTGTTAATTAATGCAACTAAATTTAAATTTTTCTGCAATTAAATCCCCCTACTCACGGGCATTTACTACTTAATTCAGTTCAGTTTCTTAAATATTGTGAAATTGAATTTGGTTCAACTCAATTATTTCTATACAGAAATATATATATATTTATATTCGATACAAGCGATCGATTATTAGCTATAAAATCGATATTTAATTTCAGATTCAACACTTGATTTCAATTGTACTTAATTTAGACTTACTTTGCTAGATTTGCTAATAACAGCAGATAGATCTGTTGCGTTGATTACATTTTTGTTCTCAAACGATGTAGCGCATTTGTGAATATCATCTTTTATCACAACTTTTTCAGTCATATGACTAAACATTTGTCGATGATCTCCTAGAAAGAATGTGTTCGGCATCCATGCAAGTTTCTCCGAGTATTGAACGGCCAGACTCATAGGTGATGTAATGCTATCTGTAATTATGTAATCCATATATGATGCACCGCTTGTATTAGGATAACCAAGCCACATTACCTAAATGTACAGTTGAAATAAACGTATAGTCAAACGTAAAAAATCAGATGCAAAGTTAAATGTTATACCATTAAAAGTTACTGTTAATAAAATACCGATAAAACATAATAAAGTTAATAAATAAAAAAATATCTTTATTTAGACCAATTTAAAGTTATCTAATCTCTTAAATTACATTAATCTCGTAAATTGCAAATTAAATTATAATATAAATGAAAATATAAATATAATAAAAATTTTGAACAGTTTCAATAAACGCTTAAACCTATCGATACCGAAAAATCAATATTTTCAAAATTTAACTATAAGAACATCACAAAACGATTATAGCATTTAGGTATTTAGTTAAATTACCTGTATTGGTGCTGGCTTCATTGCAAAAATTTCGTTACGAGCTCCACGAGTGTAACCATTCAAATTTACTAGAATATCTATTTCATCCTGATATATCTTTTGTGCCGCCTGAGCGAAACATGGAATCTAAAAGCGAATATCAGCATTTACTGAATGGAAAATTTTTTCATCTATTTTAATGCGCTAACGATTAAAACGAATTAATAAAAAATCAATTAAAACGTATAAACTTTAATTAATTTTAAAATTAGTTAAAAATTAAATTACTAAAACGCAAACGGAATGATTTGTCGAGGAACTGTAGTCATGATAGTGTCGCAGGATAAATAATCTATTTTAATTAATGGGATTTCGGATAGTATGAGACAATGGAATAAGTGGGGAATAGAAATAGTTGGTTATACAATAAAAAGAGTCGTTACAATATTTACAGCGATTCAAAGATCATGACAAAGCGCAAATCGTAAGATCCATTCAAAAGAATCGATTCGAAAGATCGATTCAAAAGATTATGAAGAGAGCAAAGTAAAAATTGTAACACGGAACTCTAGTTTTGCTCAAGCAAACCGAATGACATTTTTGACAGTCACAAAGGAAATTTAGTTATTCTGTAACTAGATAAAAGTTAAAGAGAAATTATTGTGCTGTACAAAGAGTGAATCATTGATTCATTTAGTCTCAATCTCGTACTTTGAGAAATTTATGTCGAATTAATGCCATGAAATTATGGTCATTAAAATGAGTATTTATTTTCAACATTTTATAATCAGAAAATTTTGAATATTCTACATATGGATATATATGTGGAATATATTATTTAAAAATATCTAAATGAAAATAAATTATTTGACATCTTTGATCCGCACGCTTTCAGCTATAATTAATTTTTTTTTAGAAAACCACATTGAAAGGTTTTATAAAAAACCTCATCAGCTAGATGTTCATCAACACCAAAGTCACTACTTTAATAATCTACAAAAATTTAAAAAATAAGATAATCGATTTAATTAAATTCTTTCAAAGTATATATCGTCATAAATTTATCGTCATAAGCGATAAATTCATTAAAATTGCAATACTCCATAGAGAGATCGACATTTTTCTGATATTTGTTGTTGAATAGAACAAATGAAGAGAACGAATTTTCTCTTAAAAATTTTAAAGATCTCTACAAAGTAAAGATCTCTCTAAAAAGAGAGATTTTTTAGAGAGATCTAAAATGATTTCTCTAAAAAAGAGATATCGTTTTTGTTACTATTTTAGATTACTAAATTTATTTACTATTTTATTTACTATTTACTATTTTGTTACATTTTAGATCTCTCTAAAAAGTAACAAATATTTCTTACCTTCGATAAATCATAGAAATGCTCAGCTTCGTTATTTATTTTGGATCGAAATGTTGTGCCATCATCTCCACTCAGAGCATAACAAAAGATCTAAAATAATTGTACAGTTAATCAATGTTTTATTTCAAAATGGTACACAAGAAATTGAAAGTTCGTCATAATTATTTTATTACTTTATTGCAACGCTCGGACGAAACATTCAGAAGGCTTTTGGCCGAAACCTCTCCGTTCCTGATCGAAACTCGATTCGGCTATATACTTTATAGCCGAATCAATATAGCCTTCCGTATACTTAATATCTTCCGTATATTTTATATCTTCCGTATGTAAAAGAACAAGATACTAGATAATAAATTTCATCACGGGAAATACGTCATTAGTATGTATTTGACCCCCGCTGCTGTTGGATTGTGGAATGGGGACCAAACATGATAACATAGCTGATGACCTCTTATTCTTATTCTGATACATTGTATGTTATTTGTTAGTCAATTCAAAACAATTGACTTTTATTTTAAATTTTAATTATTAATTCTATCGTTATATAAAAAGCGATATATATCGTTATTTTTTTATATCAAAAAGGTACACAAGAAATTGCAAGTTTGTCATAATCATTTTATTACAAAAAGATTTGTATTTTGTCAGAGAAATGAAATAATTTTTATAAATAGAAAGACTAGTAGTTTAAAAAAATATTTTCCTGTAAATTATCAGCAGAATACGGTCTGGGAAAAATATAATTCTATTGATATTCAATGTAAGCAGTTAATTACTTAGATAAAAAATCAGTTGAAAATGGAATTAGCAAAACCTTTTAAAACGGATTTTTTTCGTAAATTTTTTGTAGTAGAGCAAATGATGGTTTAAATAAAAGTTCAAATATTCCTAATATGGTGTCGTGGAATATTAATGTCGTTAACTCTTGGAAAATATCCCCTGCCTGTGTCGTTGCTTGTTCGAATGTTGTTTTTGATTTAAATGAAATAGACGTTAAACACAGTATAAAAAGACATTAATTTTAATGATGCATTTTAATAATTTAATATTTTAAATTATTAAATGTTTAAATAATTTTCCTTTATGGTGCAAAAGTATAAAAAACAATAGAGATAGCAATTACTAAATAACCTACGATCAATGACTCGTAGTATATTTGCACCTATAGCAGGTGAATTTCTAATAAACGTTGGTCGAAAGATACTTCTCGAAAACACTTCGTATCAAAAATATTTCGAAATACATCCAAACGCATTCGATAAGTGTAATAAAGTGCAATATCTCATTCGAATCAAAAAATGCACTCAAAGAATTGGCGAACAATACTGACTTAGTAATGAGGCCTGCGGACAAAGGAGGTAAAGACGTAATCTGGGACCGTAGAATGTATATTTCCGAGTGTACGACAAATAGAAACATACTCGTACAAAAATATAACAATGGCAGAACATATAAACAATGTTAAAAAATTAACAAATACAATTTCGAAACATTTCAAAAAGGAGGAACGTCATAAAATTCTAGTTAACAAACCGAAGCCAGAACATATGTATCTGCTCCCTAAAAAAATAAACACAAAAAACCGTGCCGTTGCAGACAAATCATTAATAACAAAGGGACAGTAACAGAAAAGCTGGCAAAATATGTACATAGAATTACACCCCATATTAACAAAGCGTTCAGAATACCTGAAGAGTACTGATGAATTCTTAAGTAAATTTGCAAGCGTTCTGGTAATGTTTTCGTAACAACATTGGATATATAATCATTGTACACATCCATAAAAATAGAAATCGGGCTAGAAACAATCAAGCGATGGTTGATAAGAGAATCGTGGGATTCCGAAGATCTCGGTTGCATGTTGAAATTGTTAGACATAATTTTGAAATCTAACACGTTTGACTTTGAAGGACATCTATATCTTCAAACAGTAAGCACGGCAATGGGAAGTCATATTGTCCTAGTCTTTGCCGGCCTTTATGTGGCTGACATCGAAGAACATCATATCGAGCACACTGAATCTAGGCCATTATTGTGTGCAATATATATGACATTTTTCTGGTCTTTACCGGTTCACAAAGTTTTCCTCTGAATATATATATATATATATATATATATATATATATATATATATATATATATATATATATATATATATATAAGTTTTCAAATTGTAACACCAGCAAAAACAAAGTAAATGTATTTTTTTACGTTTCGGCGTTCACGCCTTTATCAATTGTAAGTAGTTGTTAGTTAGCAGCTAAGAATTTCAATCTATATATACAGATTATATATTTCAATATATAGATATATATTTCAATATATATACTCGTACAAAAATATAACATACTCGTACAAAAATATAACAATGGCAGAACATATAAACAATGTTAAAAAATTAACAAATACAATATTAACAAAGTGATATATATACGTTGAAAGTATCAATATATTAACAGGGTTATTTGAACCACAGCTTGGGATCCTTGTTTAGAATATTGAATTGTGCTACTGACGAAGGGGTAACCCGAAAACGTTTTTAAATAAAATTGCAAAAGAAACTTGGTTTAATTTTATATACTTACCTAGTTTGATATATATATGTATATATATGACATTTTTCTGATTCGGGAACATGGAGAAGAAAAATTGAAACAATTTATTGACGGATTTTTTAAAGAAAGTGAACTCGAATTTACGCGTACTGAGAAGAAAAAGTCGTGTTTTCTGATTCAACGGCTCAAGTAAGCTTCTTTGATATCAAGATATAAAAAGATAAAAATGGAATATGGCGCACAACGCTACATAGGAAGTTTACAGGATCCATAACCATCCTGCACGCAAACAGTTGCGTACCCGCCAAAATAAAAAGGTTAGCAGTGTGTAATGAGCTATTGCGAATAAATAAAATATGCGAAAAAGAAGATGAATACGAAAATCAAAAGGAAATACTGCATGCTGAATAACGCCATAGCGGGTATACTAAGACAAAGTGATATTGGTATACAAAGTGATACTAAGACAAATCCGCGAAGTAGAAAGGATCGAGAGAGTAAAATTGTTAAAAAAAGCGACCAAACAAAAGTGAAGACGACACAAAAAGATTTTACGCACCCTTCGCATTTAACCCATCCTTCCGAAACTTACAAAAAGATATAAACTAAGCGACCAAATGAATTGATTCTACTATTAAGAAAATGATAAGGCAACCTCATATTGCGTTCCGCAGTAGCGAAACTATAGAAGCATATTGAAATTCCCCAAATATGGGCCAGACAAAGGAATAAGTGGTCCATGTGGAAAACCTAGATGTAAGTGTTGCGATGAAATAACGCTAGCCAAATCGTTTAATAGTACAATAACAATAAAACACACAACGTTAAGGATAATGTAAATTGTAAAAGTAAACATTTAATATATTGCTGTAAGTACATAAAATGTCATATGGCCTACATTGGTCAAACCAGTTGTGAGATGCACATTCGGGCCCTTACACGGAGATCTAACTTTTTACATACACGCAACAAGAACGATGGAGCAGTAAAACATTGTGTCGATAATCTCGAGAACAGCACGGAAACCATCATAATAAAAACAGATATTCTCGACGACAAGAAACAAAAAGAACATGAACTATATTGGATCGGCCAGTTAATTACTGACAAACAGCTCAATACGAAAGATATCTACCATCTGCCTTAAAATCAAACATATACTCCTTCATTGTCGAAATTTTTTCCAGACATTTGACATGTCACATTGTAAATATAATAATGTTCCACACAAATCTGTAGAAACTGACAAGCTTTTTTGAGAAAGCGAAACCCGTTTTTATAAATAAAGGGCATTTCATTTTGGCGAATTAAAAAGCAGTGTCTACATAAATAAATATATATAACTTTTGTGATCGCCTGTGGACCTGAAGGTCGTCTTGTAATAATCATCCTTGTGATTAATCTTTCTAAACTGTGGTGGAGGATCCCTGAGCTCTCTTAGAATCTGGACCCTACTGATGAAGCTAAAAGAGCAGAAGCCGGTCCAGAGATTTAATTGCTGATGGACTGTGATGGTTTCCAATACCTAGTTATGTCCGTTTTCCCCTGTCTAATAATTAGTAACAAATATAATGCCGTATCGCTCTGCGATACGTGGACAGGCTCTAACAATATTCATATATATGAATTAGAACCGAAAAAATAAACAAATATTATTCCAAGAGTGTGCAAATTAAAAGATTTCGGCTGTTTACCGAAGCCTTTGTCAGCAATACTCCTTTTAAAAAGTGTTGAAAAAAATACATATGATGAATATATATAATGACATATATATGATGGAAGCGTCCTATCAGATGTCCCGAAGGCAGTTCATCTCATCACCAGAATATATATTATTTTCATATATATGTATATATAAGGTAAGTCCGCTGTGCGGAATTAAACAACGACCAGGATTTCGAATGGAATTCGTAATGTATTCAATGTAGTTTCCGATTTAAATTGGTTATGATTAACGAAGTGCAGGCTCTATGTCACTCTATGACGACCACTTCAGCATCGAAATGATGGAGTACTCGGCAACACTCATCAGTAGAATCACTAGTCGTTTCGGTTGCCTGTGTGTCAGTAAAAGAAGACATTTCCGACATATGTATAAACGTCTGAGGATTTCAATCTCGAACCAGAACATTATATTTGCTGTGGAAACTATCCTTATCTACTCAGCAGAGATTGTTGCTAACTGTTCGCTTCACTCGTTTAATCCAAAACTGGATTCGGCATATATAAGTTAGGTTCGGTGTGCAGAATGAAAAACGGTCAGGAGTCCGAATAGAATTCGTAATGTTTTCAATGTTTGTAATTTATTAATTATTAATGAATAATAATTAATAATATTATTAAATCAATAAGAGATGAATATTGAGAAATCTAAAATTATAAAATTCCGTAAGGAAGGCCCAATTCGCCGGTCAGACCAGCTATTACTTAATAATCACTCTCTAGAATTCTGTAAGAACTACAACTACTTAGGTATTCTGCTTTCATCCAGATAGTCATTCCAACTTCATCTTAACCGCAAAGCATCTAAAGTTGCAATTGCAACCTCTTATACTTCCAACATTGGTTCACTCTCATTCGAAGGTGCTATTCGCTACTTCCATATAATGCTTCTTCCTATACCTCAATATGGAATACCTGCATTCTGGGAAGATTTATCTTCGTCTAATTTCGCCCAAATCGACAGGTGTCAATGGAGATTTGTTAAACGCGTTATAGGTGTCTCTCATAAATCTTCTTCTATTGCTGTAGCAGCGATTTCAAAGCTCCAACCTTGTTCTGTATTTCTTTGTAATCGCCTCCATCTTCCTAGAACAGCTGAATTCTGCCATAATCTCTAAAACCATGAAACAAAATTATCTTTGCTTGACCCAGACATATATCTGACCCCTGAATTCATTCAAATAAATTGGCGAAATCCACGAACGCAAAAACGCTTCATAATATGAATCTCTTCATGGTACTTGGAGAGATTCTCTTCATGGGTACCATGATAAATTTTGCTCCATTCGTATCCCCCTTCATAATCGCACGTCAACATGCATCTGTATGTATCGCCTCCAATCATGTAATTCTTTGCTTCACGTGTTTGACTGCCAACTTCTTTCAAAGATGAGCTTGACAAAGACATTTTGTACTTTTCTTTGTTTAAATGTGTAAATTCGGTGTTTTTTTATTTATTTTTGCCCAATGTCGAGAGACTAAGAGGCCAATAATTCATCTCTACATTAATATTTTATTAATTATATTAATTAATAATATTATTAATAATAATTTAATTATAATTAATACTAAATATACAAAAGGTATATTATATCAATCATCAAATAGTAATTTTATATTTCATTACAAAAAATGTTGGGTTGAGGAATAGGAATCGAAAAATAAAAATATCAAAAGTCATCTTTCTGATGACTTTTGATATTTATTAGAATATTACTTATAAATTGTTCATAAAAACTTTAAAAACTTTTGAATAAAAATTATAAAATTTAAATCATAAAAATTATTTTAAAAATTCCTTTCTGTTTTACAAAGAATGTAGCCAAAGTTAAGTGATCCGATTTATTTGCAAACTGAGTAAACATATTTAAATATTAAAAGCGTTTTAAACGCAAACAATAGAGTTTAATGAAATATAGAAGCGTTTTATAAAGAAAAATTAGGAATCATTGCAAAGAACTTACTTCGACCTTTTACGGTCGTGAAACCCTAATATTAAATTATTGTATGGGTGAATAAAAATAATGTACTCTATCTGTTTTTTAGGCATTATTAATTATCCACACATGTATTCACATGTACAGTTTTATCTAAAATGTATCCGCTACAAATTGACAAAATAAGCGAATTTTAAATTAAGAGAATTACATTTTACGATCTTATTTATTGTTGGAATAAAGATTTGATACTTTTCTTTTTTACGTAAACTCATTTTAACTATTTCATCCTTTGTTTTCTTTATTTATGCATATTCATGTAATGATATGTTATCTATTGTATATACTTGGTTATGCCCAATTACGAGAGGGAATGAGGTAAAAATAGTCTCTTAATATTAATATTATTAATATTAATATCATATTATTAAACTTTTGAAAGAGAATATACACAAACAAAGAAATTTAACAGCTTAAATACACAAAAAAATATAAGTCAAAAAATATTATCTTATTAATATTCTCTACAATAAAAGAGTTTAATGAAATATAAAAGCGTTTTATAAAGAAAAATTAGGAATCATTGCAAAGAACTTACTTCGACCTTTTTACGGTCGTGAAACCCTGGTACGCTTTGCATGAGGTGAGCAGTAGGATGGTTGCAGAAGTCAGATGACACATAGCCTATCCTAAGTCGTCGTCCATTCAATTGTCTCTTTTGATGCACATACGGTGTAAACTGTAAAAACTTTACCTGGGCATCAAAATAAACATTTTACTATGTAATTTTCCCGTAAAAAATTTAATTGAAAGTTTAGAAAAACAACAGTTTCTTAAAAATACAATTAGAGGATCAATTTATCTAAATTGCTTAGACTCAATATTTTCCAGGTAAAGTTTAGAATTTTTTTTAGAAAATTCCATTTTCTCAATTTCTTTATGTGTTCATTAAAAGAAATGAATTTTGGCATTTTTTCTATTTCCAGCTTACAATTAAAGACACTCTTTACATTTAATCCTGATATTGCAGTTGCTCATGATGATCACAAATCTTTATTCTAATAGATTGTATACTATAAATTAATCGGTTCATATTATTTTTTAAGATATATCCATTCTTTAAATTTGTGGCAAAATAGATAAAAAATATGCATTTAATTTATAGGTTACAAGGCATTTTCGGGAATTACAAGAATGTGAAATTGTAATCTCAGTCAAGTGATTTGATGTATATTATAAATATTAAAGCCTTATTATATAAGGTTTATTATATAAACCTTTTTATATTAATATTATAACTTTTGTTATGAATATTATTTTAAAGAAAGTCGCTTTGTTGCTCTGCTATTTTCTTTCAAAAAAATAATATTCTGACGATATTAATATTATAAGAATATTAATATCATAACAATATTAATAATATTAGATAATATTAATATTAATTTACAGCCTTGTTCACTTTATATATTCGAAGCATTATATCTCGAGCATACTCTAGCATTTTCGTCAAATCTAAATGCATTTAATAGAAAAAAGTCAATGCTGATCCGTAACTCTATCAAACACCTGTATATACGCGGTGTCAATTGCGGATATACCATGTAAAACCAAGCGGCATTTAGTTTGGAGAGCATCAATCTTATGGCATCATGATAAATTCTGTTGAGTACGTTTTGCTTTAAACGAAAATCAAATTAATGTGGAAGCCTTCCGTGTAAGGGTAAATGTGATTAACTTCAACAAGTAGTATTCACATGTACAGTTTTATCTAAAATGTATCCGCTACAAATTGACAAAATAAGCGAATTTTAAATTAAGAGAATTACATTTTACGATCTTATTTATTGTTGGAATAAAGATTTGATACTTTTCTTTTTTACGTAAACTCATTTTAACTATTTCATCCTTTGTTTTCTTTATTTATGCATATTCATGTAATGATATGTTATCTATTGTATATACTTGGTTATGCCCAATTACGAGAGGGAATGAGGTAAAAATAGTCTCTTAATATTAATATTATTAATATTAATATCATATTATTAAACTTTTGAAAGAGAATATACACAAACAAAGAAATTTAACAGCTTAAATACACAAAAAAATATAAGTCAAAAAATATTATCTTATTAATATTCTCTACAATAAAAGTTTAATGAAATATAAAAGCGTTTTATAAAGAAAAATTAGGAATCATTGCAAAGAACTTACTTCGACCTTTTACGGTCATGAAACCCTAATATCAAATTATTGTATGGGTGAATAAAAATAATGTACTCTATCTGTTTTTTAGATACAAACCATTTTACAAACCATTTTATTTATAAAATGGTTTGTAAAATTGAAAATTTTGCTTTTTTCTCTTTACATGATGTTTTGAACGAAATTAGATTAATTGATTTATGAATGATTTATTATTGAATTGTTAATTAATAAATTGCGGTGATTTATATCGTAATCATGTAAAAACTTTCATTATACATGAATTGACATTAATATATAATATATTTTGCTTTAAAGTTTTAATTTATTTGATAAAATAATTTGTAAAATTGACAATTTTGCTTTGTTCTCTTTACATGATCATGATAAAACTTAGCGATTTTCTCTATCAGTAGACGTTAGTTTAGAAAAATTGGCCAACCTATGGGTATTTTTCAGTTTTAAATGTCATATATGCTCTTCATTGTAGCGTATAAATGCACTTTAAGTTTATGATATCAACCTTAACGGTACACTTTAACGAACACTTAATATACCTTAGCGAATGCACAAACAATTTGTTGCTTCTTTTGTAATTTAAGGGTAAATCGATTATGTTGTAATTATGTAAATAGTAAATATTTAATAATCTTCAATATAGGATAATTATAAAGAATAATAAAAATTATTTATAATATAATTGCTTATTTTTATTAACTATTCTGTTAAAATTACATTCGTGTGCCACGTAATCTGTTTTTTAGCCATTATTAATTATCCACACGAGAAAAACAATTTTTTTTGTTAGAGTTAATTATAACAACGTTTCGGTCAATCACAGTGACCCTTTTCAAGTTGAAAGTTTTCAAACACAAATCGCCTTATATTACATAAGTGCGGAAGAAAATGAACATGTTTTCTTAGTCCATAGTGTCGATAGGAATTTTTAAATTATAATTTGATTTATTTCCATGCATCCTTTCACCACTGCCGTTGATGTGTATAGACTCAAAAATTATCCGTCTATAATAATTTGATTCTTTTGCAAGAATTTTGATATTATCGAATTCAATATTGTGTCCTTTCATGACAGAATGGTTTAAAACAGCAGATGACATGTCCCCTTTCCTTAGAGCATTACGATGTTCCTTAATTCTAAGGAACTCTATATTAGTACTATACTCTATATTAGTACTGTACTCTATATTAGTATAATATATTACACTAGACAAACAAATTTTATCAGAGCACATACATCATTAGCATAAGTTGAAGAATAGAGGCCGAAACCTTATAACTTAGCAGTTCCTACAGACGATCTCTAATCTTTATTCTAATGTGTTGAATACTATTTATTTATCAATTAAAATGTTAAATATCTAAAAACTATAATGCGTAAAAATACTATTTTCTAAGTAAACTCATTTTAAATATTACGTCTTTTGTTTTCTTTATTTATGCACATTCATGTAATGATCTCCAAGATGCTTATTGCTCAAAAAAATAACAATTTCCGCAAAATCAAAAGAGGGGTATCCAATTTTTCAAACACAACTGTGTTCATCATCAGGAATTGTATCAGTGGTTGTTAAACTTTGTGCTACACATCGGTTAGTTCAACACATAGAATAAAAAATACACTAAGCAGAAACGAGTATGTATTACAAATACTAGTCATACACTAGGACATTAGTGTATGACTGGTCATGCACTAATCGTACACTAGGACAAATATATACTAATACAAATATATACCTCTTATTCACAAGAAATTTGTTAATAATATTGTATATAATATTATATATCTCAATATCTTACTCTTATTCACAAGAAATTTATTGCAATCAAATAAACCTTTTTCGATGTTGCATCAAACTATTATCAAAGATATATCCTAAAAATTGTAATAAAGAAAATAAATCTAATTGTATTTATCAACGATGTTTAGTAGCTTATTTAAAAGTTGCAAACCTTTTCACTACAAATCTGAGCATGCCTGGTTGCGATTCCTTTTCGGTGTTCGTGGGAAAGTGGATAAAGCATACTATGATGAGGATGAACTGATGGCATCGCTCCACTTTCCAACTGACTTTTAATGATTGACTTTATTTGCTCCATACGGTTAGCATAGTCATCCCAATTACAAATAATCTAAATATTCAAAGTAATATATTAACCAAAGAGTAATATATTAATTTAATATTATTTAATTATTAATTATTTAATTATTCATTTGCACAATGAAATTAATGAAAATTATTGAAATTAATGAAATTTAATAATAATCTTTTGTGTGTTAAACATCTTCACCTTACCTTTAAAATTCAGTTTATAAAGTTAAGTTGCGAAACATTTCTGAGTCTATATTTTGCGTTGTATTTGCACTTAGCGAGAACAAGCACTACCAAATTTTAATTGCAAGTAAAAAAAGAATGTAATGTAATGAAAGGTAAATTATTTGTTTAGTTAAAAAATTTATATTGATACTCAAAATTTATACTCAAATTTATACACAAACATCAGATTTAATAAAAACTTCGTATCAGATTCAATATAAACTTCGGTCGAAACGTGGTCAAAAATCAATTTGTTCTTTCCTGGTCATTCTATTTCTCATTTGAAAAGTAAATGGCTGAATCACGTGAAAATGATCCCGGGAGACGGTTTTCTTAAACTTCCCACATATTTTTTCTAACAACACTGATTTAATCTGAAATCAGATTAAATTTAAATATTAAATTTAATTTAATTCAGATTATTTAAATTTACAAATTAATGAATTCTTTGATATGTAATTAATAAATATTATTTTTATTAAATCAAATATCTTTAATTTGAGTTTCAAAAATGACAATTCAAATTTTGCACTTCGCTCCAATCCCGTATTTTTCAGGCCAACAAAAGTACGCTACATTTTCATATTCTCATCAGCTATTGATTCAACACCTTCGTTTAACGTTTCGGTCATTTTAATGACCGAAACGATTGGCAATTAGATTTAATGAAAAACTTTCGTCTTACATTTTACAAATTTAATTTCTGATTTCAAATTAAATCTGCGTTGATAAAAAAAGCGGCTACCTTCAATTTTAAAACCTAACAATTTTTTGCAATAAATTGCAATTTTCAAACTAGTAATCTATAGTTTGTTATAATTATATAAATTATATAAATTATTGATATACTTGATATAAACAAAATATAATTCAATATATATATCGATAGAATGATCTTCGGTTGTGATGTAAATAAACTATAAAGTATGATATGACATACTTGTCATACATGATGTTTCAACCATTAAGAATCTCTTTATAAATATCGATTAAAAACATTTCAATTTAATTGAAAATCAAATGATTGATCCTGTTTAAAGGCAAACGTTTAAAAATATCTTTTCATATAAACATCGATTAAAGATACATTTCAACTGAATTGAATATTGAATGTTCGCTCGTGTCCAAAGCCAAACGTAATAATACTATATAATACTATATAATATATAAAAAAAATTTCATTCAATATGATTGCCAATACAGTAGACTAGTCGAGTAATCGTCAGCCAACATTAAAATAACCAAAGCGAGAAAGCGTAACAATGACTGCGCAGTAGGGGGTCCAAAAATGCAAATTTAATTTTGACACAGTGTCAAATTATTGAATTGCTATGTGTATTAAAATGTGCAAATTTCAGCTTCTCATCATCAACCATAGCCTTTGCACCAGATTTCACTTTCTTGAACTATTCTAGATGATCGACTCTTCGAATCTCAAAAGATTTATGTTGTAGTTAGTAACTCTGATAGTATTAAATATCAGTTTTGTTGTTTCCCTAACTTTAAGAGATCTGCCAAAAATGTAAAAAGGAGTTTTTAGAGATATAGCTGTATTGTGAAATTATCTTTGTTAGATCGTCTCCAGATTACAAAATGCCAAAAACAAGAAACACAGATCGGAATAGTACATTTGACTTCCCTGCAGATATGAACCCGTCTATGCTTCCTACATCTGCAGATGTCTATAGGTACATTTTTATTGTTTAAAATGTCTGTATTTGTATGTTTGTGTATATTTAGATACTACCTGTTTGTTCAAAAAGAAAACAAAACAAACAATCCATTTGGTAGCAAGTCAGACTTGATGAAGCAAACACCGACAAAAAATTATGAAACAATGACAGATATTCTCATTTCCTACGATTAGTCCGCGCACTGTGGAATTAAAAGTTTTGCGTTTGCTGGATAAATGTCAAAAACTAAACAAACTACATCATGAGCGGAAGGTGATAGTTATGATTCACAACAGATGCAGCTCGAAAACCTTTTTGACATTTGCACATGCAAGTGTTACGATAAAGGATTATCGCGACGGTGTTGTAGATATCCCATCAAGATACCTACAAATAATGGCAGCCATATGTCGATCAAAAAACGATACTCGGCCAATTAGGAAGAGTAGACAAAATGAGTTGTCCATTGATTAATATGTCCCAACAAACATATATACAATCAACTTCCATACTACAGCAATCAAACGAAAACATTGACTTACCAAATCCTACCGAAAATTGTCAGCAATATTCATCAGATACTGACATTAACTATAATGAGTCAATTGATGAACAGACAGGTGAAGAATACAAATTTACAACATACAATGAGCGAAACGGGTTAGTTTTTCGTATTGATCAATGTACTCATCTAACATCAATGTTGTTTAGGTTTGATTAAACGGAGGTCAGTCAAATGGCTGAGAGATATTGTGTTAGCTCTACGGCGGCGGCCAATATTACAAACAGTGCCCTTAAGTGCATGCATTTCTAGACGCCAAAAACAAATATAAGCCGGTCCAAAATTGCAAGAGCGAGAAATAAATCCGAACATAATCAAAGTGTAGTTGGAATCCAAGCGCTCGGATTTGATGGCCGAAAGGATAGAACATTTACAGACAGTGGATTTGTCAGGGAAAATCATTATGTCCTCGTTCGGAACCCGGATCTGATTACCTGGATCATATTATAACCTATGATGGTCATGCATAAAGCATCGCTTGTGCTATTCGTGATGTGGTAGAAGAAACAGAAAGTGTTTCAACACTTCAGGCGGTTATGTGTGACGGAACGGCTGTAAACACAGGAAAACATAATGGCATTATTGCTCAATTGGAAAGGTACCTCGGAAGACCACTTCAATAGAGCATTTGCATGTTTCATTTATTGGAGATCTGCATGCGACGTGCATTTGCGATTATAGATGGAAAGAACTCCGGTCCAAGAAGCAGAGAAGGCGAAATAGGAATTCTTCTGCAAAACTTCGACCCAAAAAGGGCTACAATAGTGCTTGAACCAGTAAAATTCGGACTAATTGAAGAACAATGCAATAGGGAATACAACCTTACTACAGATCAAAAGTATCTGTATCAGATATCCACAGCAATCAACAATGGAGTAGTTGATAATAAATTGGCTAAGTGAAAGCCCGGAACAATACACAATGCAAGGTGGGTAACTACAACAAGCAGCCTTTTGCGTGTCTACACCTCGACTGAGAAGCCTACGGAAAAGTTCATGCAAATGATAAAATTCATACAATCTGTTTATGTTCCGTGTTGGTTTCGGATTAAGAAATATTGAAGAATTTTTGAAGGAGCCGAAAATTACTATTCTATTGTAAAATCTCTGAGACTTATACAATAACCAATCAAATCGGAATGTGAGAAGGTGTTAACGCATAATCACTACTTTGCTCACAGTGAGAATATTCTTGTGGGCATGCTCTCTGATAGCAATGTTGAGATGAGAAGGAAAGCTGTCGATATAATTACAATGTGTAGAAGCTGCAACAACGATCGTGGTGCAATGAGATTAAATACCACTCTGAATTTAAATGTTGATGATTATTCTCAGTTGATTGACATCAACAACCAAGATGAAATGTATGAGCCACCAATCACCAAAATGATGTCATCCGAAGATTTAAATAAATTTACGAATAGTGCATTGCAAGTGGAAATACCTTGTCACTCACAGTCCGTGGAGCGTTACATTCAAATGGTCAAGTGTGCATCCCTTCAAAGGAAAGCATACTGCAATCGACACAACTACATAAAAAATGTACTACAAGCTAGATTAATGTAAGAAATAAAATTAATATTTCCCGATTATGTTGTGTTTTGAGCAAAACAAAGGTACTATTGGCTTTTGGTAACAAAAAAATTAAAATCGAAACCAAAAATCGATTGTTCGATCATTATTTGGTATCTGAAAACAGAATTCACGTGCGGGGGTAGAGAATGTCCGTTCTTGTTCAAATGTGAATATGTTAGTCTCCTTTAGATATAAACGATTTACACTATGTCAAAATTTTATATGAAAAAAAAACGTTTTCGAACCCCCTACTGCACAGGTATATCAATTTAAAATTAGGAAGCAAGCTATCGATGACTAGTTTGATAATAGAAATTAATTAAAATATAGGTAGGTATTCAAATTAAATGTAAAACCTTTAACTATCAACGTTCATTTAATTTGAAATCAGAAATGACATCAATAAAATTCGTAAAATGTAAGACGAATTATTTCATTAAATTTAATTGGCGATAAAAGTAGACGAGTCGAGTAATCATCAGCCAACATTAACAAGACTGACACGTGAAACGTAGGTATTGGATCAGTAGCTGATGATGTTCAACAATATTGAAATGTAGCGTACTGCTGTTGGCTTATAGATAGGATTAAAGCAACGTGCAGAATAAAAATAGTCATCAAAATTTCAATGGTAAAAATGACTGCACAGGTATATCAATTTTAAATTAGGAAACAAACTATCGATGACTAGTTTGATAATAGTAATCATTAGGAAAAATAGGTAGGCTTTCAAATTGAAGGTAGCACCTTCCCCTACCAATGCTGATTTAATTTGAAACATAAATGATTTTAATTAAATTTGCAAAATGTAAGACGAAAGTCTTTTACTAAATCTAACTACAAATGAAACAGACGAGTCAAGAGATCGTCAGAAAACATTAAAAGGATCAGAGCGTGAAACAAATGTATTGGATCCACCAATACTGAAATGTAGCGTACAGCGGTTAGCTTATAGATAGGATTAAAGCAGTGCTCAGGATAAAACAATAGTCATCAAAATTTGAATAGTAGCAATGACTGCACAGGTTATCAACTTAAAATTAGCAAACAAACTATATATTACTAGATTATAACAGTAATTAATTGCAAAAATAGGTAGGTTTTTAAATTGAAAGTTACATTTTCTCTTAATAGCGGCACTAGGTTTTCAAATTGAAGGTAGCCCCTTTCCTTATCAACGAAATCAATTATTATTTTAAATAATAAATGATTTCAATTAAATTTGCAAAATGTGAGACAAAAGTCTTTATTAAATCTAAATGTCAATAAAGAAGACGAGTTGAGTCAGGCAGCATTAAAATGACAAAAACGTGAAATGTATTGGATCAGTATTGTAGGTATTGGATTTAACCTGGTTAAACATTGTCTTCGTTAAAAGCACTTACAATTGAAAATGGATGCACAAACAGTCGAAATATTTAAATAAAATTCAAGAGTGTTAATTCTCGGGGATGCTTTGCTAAAAGCAATTTATTTTTAATTGCAAAACAATTTAAAATATTTTAAAAACAGTTTTTTACAATAATTCATTTTTAGAAAAAATTTTAGTCATCGAAAAATTTCAATAGTAAAAATTTCAATTTGAAGTTGGAACCTTCTGATCTTTACGCTAATTTAATTTGATTTAATAAAATTTCAAAATAAAATATTCAAGTCTTTCATAAAATCTAAATGTCAATAGAGCAAACTAGACTAATGATGGTCAGCAACATTAAAAGGGGCGAAACGTAAGTATTGGATCAGTAGCCGATGAGGTCCACCATTACTGAAATGTAGTGTACTGTTGTTGGCTTCAAAATATTAGATTGAAGCAACATGCATTATCATAAAAATATCAATTGCAATATAAAATTAATCGTTGTGTTAAAAATAATCAAAACCAGGATACCTGAAGAGAGTGAACTAGACTACAATACGCGTCGTATGAATCAGGTTTAAGCCATAGAGCAGTTCGAAAAGTATTGATAGCTTCAAGAACGTTACCTGAATCTTTATGTAGTGATGCTAAATTCGCATATGCATCTGCAAATGCGGGATTTAATTGTATTGCACGCTGATAGCACGCCAATGCAGTGTTAGCATCACCAAGCTCTTTCAATGTATTGCCCATATTAAGATAGATGTCAGCATTGCTAGGCTGGATACGAATAGCGTCCTTATAATGCGATATTGCTTCAGATAATCGACCTTGTTGTTGCAAAAGCGTTGCAAGGTTAGAATGCGCGGCTGCGAACTCAGGATAACCGTCTAACGCCCTGCTATAGAGCTGAATAGCTTCACTTATTTGGTAACGCTCTCTCTTAACATTTGCAAGGTTATTGAGACAGTCTGGGTGCGTGGGACATAGCTCCAACGCTTGATTGTACAATTTCTCAGCATCGGCAATCTAAATTATCAAAGCATAACGAATGGAAATAGCGTTTGAATTATGAATTTATAATTTAAAAGTCAAAGATGTTCCCAACTTTATAACCAAAAATCTATTTTAGCAAACATTTAAGGCATATTCACAATGTTTTAGATAAAGTCGCAATGTTCAAGACAAATTTTCAAACTGTAAAAATTATTTATGAATAGCCTGTATATTTGAATATACAAGTTATGTATATTATATACATAAATTGATTTGCTTGTTTTGCGATATGAAATGTTTATATTTCATTTGCTTCAACAGAGATGAAATTATCAAAACGTTATATTCTGTAATAACGTTAAGGTATGGCATGAACGATAAGGTAATATGATTTTGAACATTCTTCAGTCACAAATATACAGGCTATTCACATAACTTACCATTCAGGATAGATATAGACTTACCATTCAGGCAATTAAAATTGCCTGAATGGTAAATAACTTAATTATAAAGTATCGCTCAAGTATGCCAAGATCAATAATTAAGAAAATACGTTTATAAAAATCTTACTTTAACAAGAAATAAAATACAGAACACATTAAACTTGAAACAACTTAAATAATTAATAACTCACATCTCCTTTGGCTTTGAGTGCATTGGCCATGTTACAATAAGCATCAATGAAATTAGGTTTAATATGTATGGCTCTACGGTAAGTTTCGATAGCCAAATCATAATTTCTAAACGTTGGCAAATCATAAGATGTAAGTTAGAAAAGTAATACAATTATTACTTTTGATCATGTCTAAAGTAATTGAAAATTGATGAAAATTAGATAATAACAGTAGGAGAAAGGTCATTCGCAAAATATTAACTGATAAATATTATTAATATTCAATTTATTATTTTAATTTATTGTTCAGAAAAGGTGTTTTTATTTGTATTATAAATTATAGATTATAGATTATAAATTATAAATTATAGATTATAAATTATAAATTATAGATTATAAATTATAAATTATAGATTGCAAGTAATATATAAGACAGATTCATTTAAATAAATTGAAAGTCGCTTTGAAAATCAACCTAAATAAGAAAAATTCATTTATCAAACGCAGTTTAAAAAACATTCAAAAAATGCTGCTATTTTTATATTAAGGTTAACGTGTTCTGTAAACTAAGCGTACAAGAATTAAGAGAAATCTACATTATATATACCCTACATTATCGTATTTTTGTTTTAAACGAGAATCGCAGTCAATATGAAAAGTGTACACCGAAAAAGGTGTTCGTTTATTTATAAATAGCACAAAACGCGACTATTTTGTTTACTATGAAGTTCTATTTAAATTTTTCTTATTTTGATATTAATCACTAAACGGAACTGTCAAATTCTTTTAAAGAAACCTATTTGTTGTAATTCCACTAAAAAACGAAATAAAATAAAATGCATTCAATTGGAAAAATTCATTTAAATGGAAAAAATAGGCGACCGAAATGAGGTTCCTTCGCGGTATGGCCGATCTTAGCCTTAGAGATAAGGTTAGGAATTCGGTCATCCGAGATGGACTCGGAGTAAAGTCGCTGCTTCTCCACATCGAAGAAAGTCACCTGAGGTGGCTAGGACACGTTCTGATGATTCTAGAGATCACCTTCCTCAAAGGGTTTTCCAGGGCAGACTCTATGAAAAGAGACCTCGAAGTAGGCCTAGATACCGGTGAAGAGATCAAATCTCGAAACTGGCCGAAGACCTCGTTGGGATATCTGAAAGAGAACTCTGGTCTGTCGCCCAGGATAGTGATGTCTGGATTAGTTTGGTTCGTGCACTGCTTCAACGACTTGACACCCGAACATGTTGTTGACAGGAATAATCTGGTGTAATATTATTGTTTATCTTGTCAAGAAATTGTTGCCGTTGTTATTAATTTATAATTTTGGACCAATCAAAGATAGTTAATTAATCAAATCAAAGTTAAAAATCAAAAGTAAAATTTAAAAATTTCTCAAATTTAAAATTTGTTTTGTAGCTTCTAAATTTTAAAAATTTGATTATTTTATTCGCTAAAATACGAAACGTAAAGGCATACTTTTGTTCATAATAAACGCAAGCAAGATTTCCTAGAACAACTGGATTGTCTTGCGAGATACTCAAAGCCTTCAGATATGAAATGGCAGCTCTAAATAAAACTTTAATAATTTTGCTTTAAAGTAATAACAAAACAACCTATCATATATTTTTGCTTCTTTAAACACATTTCCTAAATTTACATGAGCTTCGATGAAAGCGGGATCGAGTGCTACAGCCTGCGATAAAATAAAGATTTAAAGTGAAATTTATAAAAGTTCGTGATAATAAAAAAGGTGAAGCAAAAAGAAAACGTTTAATTAAAATTAAAGATTACCGCAAAATCCTAATTCACAAAAGAAATACGTTTAAGAGAGATAAGATAATATACAACTGATCTACACAATACGTCATATTAGGTTTATTTTTACCTAAGTGACTTTAAAACAGTAATGCAAACTACGAGAGTCGCCTTGAAAATCAATCAAGCAAGGTTCTTTTGGAAATTGACGTTTGCCATAAAAACATTTTATTCAATTTCTTAATGGTATATGCAATAGTTGTATATGTAATATTCAACTTTTGTAATCAATATACAACTTAAAATTGACATACATAAGTCAAATGCTGGAACCTTAAATTCATGACAAATCATTAATTAAAGTGGAATAACTATAATCAAAAATTTCACTTTGTCGAGTTTTAAAAACTAGTAATTAGAGGTGGATGCTGCATTGTGCTAAAGTTTAAGAAAAACTTTAGGTTTAAGGTATAAGGTAGCTAAGTTTTATACCTAAGTGTTTTTTTAAAAACTTAGGTATAAGGTAGCTTTTGAGTGACTAAAACAATATATGCAATCAAAGCCTTGCTAAACCAAGATTTATCAGAATTAAATTTCAAAACCATAATCTAATTTCGAACGCAACATTATTTCTTGTTGTACGAGCAATTAATTATAAAACACAAAAGGAACATTTCATTTTCGCAAATGAAAAACATAAACGAAACGATAATGCATTTTCAAAACAGTAATAACCGTCAAAACAACATTAATTTTGATTTTCTAATGTTTTGCATTTACTGTTCAACGATGTAGATCCATTACACGCTTAATAAAAGCGGATGTTTTATGAAAACAGAAACTATTACAAAAACCCGGTATTTTATACTTTAATAAAAGTGTTGATCGCTAAAAGAGTTACACATTTTTTGATTAACGTATTGGATCTTACAAGTTAATGATAAACGTTGAACCTGAAATCATAATTTTTTGCAAAGTTATAATTTTTGCAAAGCATATCACAAACTTATGAAAATTAAAAAAAAACTTATGAAACTTATGACTGAGAGAGGTATGTGGGTAAAACGTTCCTAAAATATGAAGTATTTGTTAAAACCTAAAATGGTAGTAAGCCTTGAATGATACTAAAATGTAACCATTTACTTTTTGGACAAAAAATGAGTAAATTTAGCATGTCGGAGCGTTCAAAGAACTCAATGAAAACTAATTTTCCTGCCAATGCAATAAACGAGGTAAGTGGAGATTTAGCTTCTCTTGAATATATTCCGGAGGGTGAACTCCCCCGGTACCAAAATTATCCAACCTGGTGATTATTAGACTTTTGGTGCCTCTGGAAAGGCAGAACATGTTTAATGTTTTTATAAGAGGCTTTGCCGATCGATTTAAAAAAAGGATATTGTTCAATGCGATTAAATATTATGAATCTAAGATTAAAATCTCATTCTGCACTCCTGATCTGGCAATGTCGTACGTCGACTACTTTAAAAAGAGCATTCGGAACAAGGTATAATTGCTTCCAAACCAATCCTGGCAACAATAAAGATAAATAATATGCCCACATTCATTTCAGAAGAAGATATATCAGCCCTAGAAACTGATTACAAAATCTCTAACGTTCGCTTTATAAAAGGGATTAAAGGCTTCCCCATTCCCGTGGCGTTCTGCAATGCCCCGGTGGATGAAGCTCTAAAACTGTCGATTTCGACATGCAATCCTTTTATGGGGTATAATTTGAGATTTTCAATAATCGAAACCGATTCACTAACGTACCCTCACTGCAACAATTGTCATCAGTGGGGGCATTGGTCCACTGGCTGTTCTTTACCCCATAAGTGCGGCGTGTGTGGTACAACTGCTATTCATCCTGAGAAGTGCGAATGTAAGCCATTTTGCGCAAACTGCGGTGGTGAGCACCCCGCATGGTCAAAAAAGTGTAAAATCTTTAAGGCGTACCAAAAGAGACACAGGGAGTGTGACAGCAAAACCGACTAGCTTCGTGGAAGCTGTCTCGTCTAACAAGAAAGACGACAAGATGCCGGATACGGAAATTCTTAAACTTATTGAAATGCAGCATCAGGCATCAATGATTCAACTTGAAAAATTGGTCCAAAAATTGGTGGGTCAATTAGCGGAATCTTTCCGTTCTCCTCCTTCTGGGAAGACCAACAATATTAAGAAACCACCAAAATCTAAGAAACGAAACGGGTCAGCGCTAAGCATAGCCGCTCTGAAGCTTGCTCGGAAGGATTCGATATGGGCTATGGATAACGAGGGAAATGAAGATATCGCCCGTGGGCAAGCGACTCCATTTGTCGTGACGGGAAGCGGTAAAGGCGACCTTTCCGCCTCTAGTTGCGACTAGGTGGAGGGCGTCCCACTTCGGTAACACTTACGCAATGGGAAGTAATCAAGGGCCTTTTTCACTGAATATCCTTCAGTGGAATTCGGGAGGTGCTTCCGCCCTTAGCCTTCTATCTGGTAGAGATGCAGATGTTATAGTCCTTCAGGAGACGCGGTCTATCCGTCTCCCCCAGGATATTACTCGATTTATCCCTAAGCACATATACACCCACTTTACTCCTTACATAACCCCCTCACTCCTCTTCATCTCAAGGTCTTTTAACTAGTAAAAAGCTCCTTAAGATCATCCCTCCTATTAAACTACTCTTGTCCAGCCCTATCTTGTTTAGCTATATCACTTTGTAAGAACGGTAAGCGTATAAGCATAGCCAATGTCTATATTCGGCCAGGAGAAATTCACAAGAACCGTGACCTCCTGGATAGAATATTAGGGAGCGGTTATGACATGTTACTTGGTGACTTCAACGACATAACTGGTCGTTGGATTAATGCAGCACTCCGCAGTGCAAGGATTGACTATCTTATTCATAAACCACCTTCCCTCATCTTTCATTGCTCTACAACAAATTCTCTCCTCGACATATTACTGCTACATAAGATGTGGTTGTTAAAACCCATTTGCACCGAGCAGTCGCGTCAACAACAGACCACCTCTCATGACCTAATTCGCTGGCGGCTAGAGGACGATACGTTGCTTAGAAGAAGGTTTCACTTTGACCCTATTAGAGTGGCCTTCTTTCAGGCAGCTATCCAACTCTTCCCCAGAATTGGAATTGAGAGTTTGACCGAATTTAATTCCTACCTCTCATCGCAAGCTATCGCGATCCTTTCGACTACCTATAAAGGTCGAATATACAATCCTACTCCAACAAAGCTCAAGGTCCTAGCTAAAATGTTACACCTTCCCAATCTCTCTGTTTCCGCCAGACAGATCCTCTCGAATGAATATTATGGAGCCACTCAATCTCCCTAACCAATCCCGCCTTGGTGTGACTTCAGGAGTAGGGACTTATCTGTTACAGATATCCTTAACTCCTGGGGATCACTCCCGGGCACCTCCAAATCCCACGCGCCACTCACCACTCGTGTCTGTCAGCTTTTGACATACAGTCAGAGAAAGGAGGTCGCCATCACAATGCTATTAGCCTCCCCGTCCGACATAGCGGACATCAACATCAGCCGTCGAGTTTTTTTTTACCTAAAAAGAGATCACTTGTCCAAAAGATCTGCGGCCCATCTCGATTCAAAACGCCCTCCTATCCATCTACGAGAAAGCGCTTGCGCGTAGAATCCGCGTTCATTTATGCAGGCGTAATTTGATCCCACCGAGTTTTCATGGGTTTGTCAAAGGGCGCTCGGTCCATTCAGCAATTGGTGAAGTGCATCAGTTTTGTCAGGATAATAGTCATCAGCTTGTTGTGGCTGTTTTTCTTGATTTTTCAGCTGCATTTGACCGGATATCCATTCCCTTCGTTATCTCCTCTCTCAGGTCCCTCGGGTTGCCTGCGAGAATTGTTAACAGGGTGGAGATATTGTTGTACACCAAGCGGTTCTACTATGAAGACGACCCTGATGCGCGTCAGTTCTACCCTATTACGGGTGTACCTCAAGGATCCCCACTTTCTCCTATCTTATATCTTGCTGCATCCATTGTACTATTCAAGAATTTTAAACGTGATCAACATCTAGTGGTATATGCTGATGATACCACAGCCTTGTTCTCTATACGCAGGTGCAAATATGTAATCTCTGACAACAGCCGTTTCTTTTTAAGATTAAAAGATCAGTTGCCCCTATCCAATCTTATTTTAAACTCCTCTAAATCGCAGGTGGTAGTCTTTAATGGCGTTCCTGCCACCAAAAAGAAACTTAAGAGACTAGCACTCTCTGCACTCTCCTCCATTTTGCAGCATCAACCACTCCCCATCTTCACGAGTCGAGTAAAATATCTGGGGTTCACCGTTACGGTGAATTGGTCGGCGAAAGCTGACATGGATAGACTTAAACGTATCCTGAAGAAATCTAGGTGCGCTCTAAAACGCGACCAGCATCTGTCATTGAATGGGATAACCCAAGTGCGCCTCTGGGGTACTTGGGCTATCTCGGGATTAGTCTTCTTCTCACGAGGACGTCCCCCAGAACAAAGACTAAGGTTTCTCAAGCTCCTCATCTCGAGATTACCAACCATAATCCGCCTTGACTGGACTCTTAGGTGTGAGAGACCCCGAATGATTCGGTCAGAGGGCGACGCGCTGGTGCGGCCGAGGGGCTCAGATCCCTCTGGACCTGAGGCCGTGAATATAATTTGAAGATTCCAAAACACTCGTCGTGAACGGCCTCTATTTAAGTTGTCTTTTGCATGTTTTTGTTTCTTAAGTTTTTATCGGTTATATAGTTATTAATAAAACCCTTATTTATTTATTACTTTTTCTTTTGAGAGTGTGAGAGCAACGCAAAAGAAAATAAAAACTAAATTAAAAAAATAAGGAAATAAAAAGGATATGTGAGAATTAAAATTAAACGAAAATGCGAGAGTAATTGTTTAATCGAGATAATGAGAAATGAGAATATATTGCATAATTAGAATTAGCCTATACGTAAAGGACCCAACACAACAATAATTTTATAGGTTTCTCCATAATTGAAAAAATATAATCCATTTGAAAAGTAAATATTTTATCAAACCTTCTCAAAGTGATGCACAGCAAGCCAAATTTCGCCTTGGCAATTAAATATACATCCTAAATTGCTCCATGCGACTGCAAAACTTGGGCATGTTTCAATTGCCTTCATGTAGCATGTCTAAATTATAAAACCAGTTCAACAAAACAAGATAGCAAAATAAGTTAATCCGCAACACGCCTCGCCATCGCCATAGAAAAATAACAAAAATCACCAACGCGTTACCGCCGTAGCAACAATCAAATCAGAAATTATAAATTGCTGTTTGTTATTCTTTTTATCTAAATCAATACCTAAAATAATGCAATAATTGCTTGGATTTAATAGATAAACATGGCCACAGCGCCGTGTGATTTCTGATTATTGAAATCTATAGTGCCTGGAACAGAAGAACACAAATAGATCACGCAAACGACCATGCGCTTCGTTCTAGATAGATCAAACAAAAAGAGTTAGATAGTTCACTAAATTTAGACAAGCGATTATTTCTGAACCACAATAAACGATACGCCAACGTCAATACAAGCATTCAATACAAATAGAACGAACTATAATACAATAAGCGAAAATCAGGGAAACAGCAATATACCTTGGCTTCCTCCAAGTGACCTAGATGCTTCAATAAATTGCCAAGATCATTTCGAACACAATATAAATTCTATGTGAAAAAAATTCAGTTGTAAAAACGTTCAATATAAACTAACAATTTGAAAGTAAAACTTTCAATCTGCAAATTTAGTTTATAATTTTAAAGATTTTTAATATTTTCAATATTTTCTTACAAATCATAAAAAATGTATAACACAAAGAGGATTGAACATTTAATTATTTGTCTTTGATCGAGTAGCAGTAGATACCATTAGTTTCATGTAGTTTCATTACAAACAAACGGTATTCATTCACTTTTTCTTTAAATGGCTAGAAATGGCTAGAAATGGCTATTTTAGTAAAGGAAAAAATAATTATTTTGTAAATTAATCTATAATTTACAAAATTAGTAAACATATTTCTTTCTATAATCAAATATAAGAAAAAATTAAGAAAAACAATTATTTTTATAATTATTTACTATTTAATGATTAATTATTTAATTTTTAATACATTTTATTCATTAAATTTTGATGTAGCACTTTTTATTTTTAAACTTGTACTTGTAGACCGATACTGATATTAATACTGAGTCTTTATTTCATAAAGACCCACTCTTTATATAATTATAAATTAAAAAATCAATATAAACAAGTAAATTCACTTTAAGAAGATATAATTGAAATATATATTAACATTTTTCACAGTTAAATAAATGTAAAAAATTTTATCTTATCTGATTTATTTATAATACGACATCTCAAACTCGACGAAAATACGTTGCAAGTTTGTTGGGCTATTAAAATATCATGAACTTACAGGATTATGATGTATAGCACTAATATATGCTTGAACAGCACCTTCTACATCTCCAGCAGCAACTAAGGCAGTTGCCAGGTTAATGTAGCCATCTGTAAAATCCGGTTTTAGATATAGCGCACGTTGGTATAATTCAACTGCCTGGACAATCAAACCACGTTCTTTGAATACGTTTCCCAAATTTGAATACGCTTCTGCCAATGACGGATTTTGCTTGATAGCAAGAGAACTAAACTGCGCCGATCTTAACATCAATAACAAAATTTAGCTGTAAGCAAAATATAATTATCGCATTACAAATCTAGAAGTAAATGTAAAGATAAAAGAAAAATTAATAATAAACCTGGAACAATGCAATTTTTAAACGTTGCAGTATTAGCAATTCACAAAAGTCACGATTTCTCCAATGTATTAAGATCACCAATAGATAAAATGAGAGTCTTTTAAAAAATTTCAAAGAAGTTCGCAAACAATCGATTTAAAAGGAATCGACTTGCTTCTTAGAAC
The DNA here is from genome assembly GCA_012934845.2 of Pomphorhynchus laevis. Taxonomy (NCBI): domain Eukaryota; kingdom Metazoa; phylum Acanthocephala; class Palaeacanthocephala; order Echinorhynchida; family Pomphorhynchidae; genus Pomphorhynchus; species Pomphorhynchus laevis. The sequence continues at coordinate 191,771 of WNNJ02002706.1, forward strand.
ATACAATATAATTTGTAAATTATAATGTATTATTAATAATGTCTTTATTGACATATATTTATAATACATCGATTTCGATTTTATTGAAATTCAAGATATTTTGATAAAGATCGGTATCATCTATTAATTTTTATCGATAATAATTTCCGTATTATAGTTTTGTCCAAATATAAATATTATTAAAAAAATACTAAATAAAAATAAATACTAATATTAATGTATTTATATTTATAAACAAAATTATACGATATTAAATGATATTTATTACTTATATTAGAAAAAATATTGAAAAAATAGTTTTGAAATAAAGAGAAATAATAAATTAATACAAATTAGTAAAAATGATATTCAAAAATATTGAAAAAATAGAATACTAAAATTATAAACGAATTTTTAAATTCTAATACTCGTATGATATGTTAAGATAAAAGATTATTAGATTGGAATAACAAATGAATAGCAGAATAATTGAAATTAAAGGTAAATCTTAACGATTTAAAATTTTTAAAGGTCTAAAGTTTTGTGTCTGTTGATAATTTCGTGTTGATTTCAAATCACATAATTGAAAATGCATTACAAAGAAAACTTTAACTCGATATTACAAGAGTCATTGTAAGTCTTCATTTTAAAAAACGATTCATAAATCATCACAAAAACAGAACAGGATATCTGTGAACTGAATGTAAAATTGGTAATTTAATCATTAATTATTCATTTTTTAAGTGTTTATAATCAAAGCCGACTTTTCACTCAGTTAATTTTCTGGAAGATTGAAGACTAACTAGATTCACATTAAATTTACTTTTAAAGGCCGTAAAGATGAAATAAATGTAAAACATTAACTGAACCAAGCCTTGAGAAAGTTGTTCTTCTTAGATATTGAAATTTTGGTGATAAAATAGGCTACATTTTTTTTGTTAATCGCATTAATATAAGAGCATCACATAAAAATAAATAGAGACTAAGATATAAAAACGGAAACATTACTTCTCATAACGCTTGCATTGAAAATGTATCGAGCTTAGCAGCAGCAACACTCCCGTATTATCTGGCTCCCGTTGATACATAAGCATACAATACTGTTCGGCTAAGTCATAGTGTCCATTTTGGTATTCCGTATTTGCAATCTCAGCTAACGCTAAAATTGAAAAAATAATTAATAATTTAAAATAATTTGAATTTTCAAAAATAGAAAAAAAAAATTTATTTTTATTTAAAATGAATTATTTGTTTTTGCTGAATAATGAATAATTTGTTTCTAAGAAAACATATTGTGCTAAGAATTCTATTGTAAAACAAGTTTTATTGTCTACATCCTTATAATTAAAGAATAAAAACATAACAAATATTAATTATAAAAAAAATAATTTTTATATTAATTAAACAAATAATGATATCAATATTGAATTAATATAAATATATTAATTCAATATTATATATTATCGAAAAATATAAATAGTATTTATTATTAATATTTTAGTATTAAGATGAAAGTTTTAATGTCAACTTTATAATGAAAAGGAAATGTAAAAGTCATACAAATCTTTAATCATTAATTCATCTTTTAATTATTGAGATTAGCCTTAAAATGAAAATTAAATAAAAATTACATTTGTATATTTATCAAATGGAGCAATAATAAAAAATGTACTAACTTCTGAAATCAATTTGAAGATGCGTAGATGTAACTAAAGTTTGTGGAGTTGAAATTTTAGCATGAGATTGCAAACTCTGTTGATGTTTCGGATAGTCTGCGCTGGAAAGTGTCGACACTTGACTTTTTGTTGCCCTTCGAACCGTAATTGGTGAACTACTTGTATTGTTCGAGTACTTATTATCAAACATTACAACTAAAAGGTTCGTCGATAATCTCTGAAAATACTATAAATACTTAAACAATATTTCAAATAAGAGTCTAATTTATTTTGAGTAATACGACAACGGGATTTAATCGAAATTTTAATGAATTCGCTTGTCAAAAAGATGAATTTTCAATAATATTTTGATAAAAACACTAAGACAGAATTATAAATAAATTGGATTCAAAATCTGACTAACATTTTTAATGCAAGCATTAAGACCGAATTATAAATAAATTATAAATAAGTGACTGCGAAAAATAGTTTCATTTTAAAAAACACGATAACGTTTAAAAATACGAAAATAAATAAAAATGGATAAATAGATCTAAGTTTGGTACACACAAGGATAAGACAAGGAAACAAAAAGGAAATCCGAGCGGAATTTTCTATTTTTATTTAGTTTAGATGATTACTTAGCTAAAATGTATATTTGCTTTGACAATTAACTCAATGAAGGATAAAATTCTCGATTAACAATTGAATTCAATAAACAATTAAACTCCACAAATAATAAAATTAGCAAAAAATTAAATGAATTAATTTTGAGCAATTAGTTAATTGCTCAAAAACAACTTCGAACACAATTAAATTCGGTAAGCAATAAAATCAAAAATAATCAAAAAATATTATCAATTAAGAAAAATTTAATATCTTGCTATTATGTCGCGTAGTGAATTATGGCAAGTGATTGGCAAACCACCTTTTTTACACGACAACACGTTTGCCACATTGTTGGGTTGTCCACATATACACGATAACGGGACGTCTGAACACGTGATGTCATATCTTGAATTTATCGCGTCTCGAAATTCACGAGCAGAAAGGCGACAATCCTCACTTTTGAATGGCCTTGCAGATAGCCACAATGAGGCACAACAATAATAATTAATTGAAATAATAATTATTAATTGAAATAATTATTTTAATTAATTAAAATAATAATTGTGAGCATTTCAATATTAAAAACAATAATGTCAATGGTAATTTTAATTTTGTCAATGATAATCATCATTTTTGCCAATGATAATTTTTGAAAGTGATGAAATCTAGTTTGAATAATGCAGATAGTTAACGACATATCATTGAATAATATTTGTATATTAAATTTTCCAGGTTTCTAATTTGTGTTGTAGCTCGAAACTAGCTCGAAACGGTGACTTTGTCATTTGCGACAATTTCACTGTTGAATTTATTTCGTGGTGCTGACGCCCTGATATCAAATGATTCCACGAACAATAGTATTTCCATTTGAGGAAATTTATTGATAGTGATGCATAGCAGCAGTGCATCGTAGTGCTATATTGTACTATCCGGTAGCCAACTGGTGTGTATCTTTGTAGCACAACGAGCTTGGTTCTCCTGCGCTTAATGCAGACGGGTAAATATTTGCAGTTGCAAACCCCAGTCTTTGTAAGGGAACAAGGAGCATTTGTTGTTTCAAATCACCGTATAGCTTTTCTCCCAACTTCAATCCAGTTGTGGGGATTACAAGCTACTGATGAGAGCCAACTAGCTCGAAACGGCGACTTTGTCATTTGCGACAATTTCACTGTTGAATTTATTTCGTGGTGCTGACGCCCTGATATCAAATGATTCCACGAACAATAGTATTTCCATTTGAGGAAATTTATTGATAGTGATGCATAGCAGCAGTGCATCGTAGTGCTATATTGTACTATCCGGTAGCAAACTGGTGTGTATCTTTGTAGCACAACGAGCTTGGTTCTCCTGCGCTTAATGCAGACGGGTAAATATTTGCAGTTGCAAACCCCAGTCTTTGTAAGGGAACAAGGAGCATTTGTTGTTTCAAATCACCGTACAGCTTTTCTCCCAACTTCAATCCAGTTGTGGGGAGTACAAGCTACTGATGAGAGCCAACTAGCTCGAAACGGTGACTTTGTCATTTGCGACAATTTCACTGTTGAATTTATTTCGTGGTGCTGACGCCCTGATATCAAATGATTCCACGAACAATAGTATTTCCATTTGAGGAAATTTATTGATAGTGATGCATAGCAGCAGTGCATCGTAGTGCTATATTGTACTATCCGGTAGCCAACTGGTGTGTATCTTTGTAGCACAACGCGCTTGGTTCTCCTGCGCTTAATGCAGACGGGTAAATATTTGCAGTTGCAAACCCCAGTCTTTGCAAGGGAACAAGGAGCCTTTGTTGTTTCAAATCACCGTATAGCTTTTCTCCCAACTTCAATCCAGTTGTGGGGAGTACAAGCTACTGATGAGAGCCAACTAGCTCGAAACGGTGACTTTGTCATTTGCGACAATTTCACTGTTGAATTTATTTCGTGGTGCTGACGCCCTGATATCAAATGATTCCACGAACAATAGTATTTCCATTTGAGGAAATTTATTGAAATTTTAGTGTGTAATTGAACACTAAAATTACTTACGTTTGGATATATCATTTAAATTTAAAATTATAATTTTTATGCAAAAAATCCTTTAAGATCCAACAATTCTTAAATATTCAAAAGAATTCTCTTAGATTAAAAGGCAATAATCGATCAAACAATACGAAAACGAAAATACAATACTGTCCCTTTATTAAAATACAATCCCTTTATTAAAATTGGTTGGCAATATTGAATACTTTAACATGCTTTAAGATTTAAAAGAATCTTATAAGATTCAAAATAATTCTTTTATATGCTGCATCCACTGAAGCATGTCCTACTATAAAACTTGATCGTAGAGTTCTCGAAAAGCCTTTGAGATCGGGTTCGAAACGTGCGCGTGGGTTATTCACTGTCCCCTATATAGAGCAATCGAGTACAGCCTGGGAATAGAGACAATCGAGTACAGCCGTGTGGAGAGCGACTTGACGATGACTTACCTTACAACAAATTTTTTGTCCAGTGGTCATTCATGCACCAATGTTCTATCTGTGCGGACTCGAGTTAACCTGAGATGACATTGACGTTGCTTGTAGCGGAAACACGTCTTTTATGCCTTCGCAGTGTTTAGCAGCCGTGTGGTTCACGTGTGGAACATCCTCTCAATGGAAATTGTGATTGTCACTATTCGGAGGACTTTTAACGATCTCCTTAAATACAAATTGAAGGATAATATGGACTGCCTTTTTTGACTGTCTTTTATGGTTTTACTTTATTTATTTTTCCTTTTTTACATATTTTGATACCCCTGTATGAGCCTGCGCGCTCATTTAGTGGTCTATAGTAATAATAATTAAGATTCGAAAATCTTCTAAGATTAATAAGCAAATTTAATTCAAAATAATCTTTTAAAATTCAAAAGCAATATATTCAATTATAATTACTCAGATCAGCTATTATTATTGTTCCAACAGCCCAGGAGCATAAGCTCAAATTGGCTGGATCACATAGCTCAAAACATAAAAAAAAACAAAAAATAAAGAAATAAAAGGTGAAACTGTCATTATCGTGATCTAATAATTGCCTTGAACTTCTGGACGGAACCGCTGTCGATTGTCGATGCATGAAGATTGTTCCACAGGTCAGCAATGCGATCACTTATCAAAACACAATTTGTTTTGGGACATAGCCTGCGCTTTGTCATAAGTCTGTGGCCTCGTAGTCGACCCGGTGGACGCATTGTAAACATAGACATCGAAACATGTCCAGGTATAGACAGTGACCGCCATACATACACTAGGTCGGCGTCAGACAGCGAACGTTCAACAGTGTGTACATTCAACAATGCCAGTCTCTGGGTATAGTTGACACCACGCACTGAGGACACAAGATGGGTTGCTTGTCGTAATATCCGTTCGTATATTTTCAATTCGCCACGGAGCTGTGGGTGTATTGCAGGGGACGCGTATAACATGTGCGATTTTATAAGGGCAGAGTAGGCAATGCGAAAACTAACTGGATCGAGTTGGCCAAACGAGCGTCTTAACATACCTAGCATACGTCGACATTTGGATGCGACATATTGGACGTGGACTCGTGTCTTTATATTTTCACTTACGATCACGCCCAGATCACTGAAACATGAAACCTTTTCGATGCTTACATCTTCTATCGCATATGTCCCTACGATTTTTATGGGACCTATGTGCATATGACTACACTTGTTAGGATTCAAAACCAGTCCCTTTGCACGATACCATTTGGTGATTGAGTCTACGTCGCGTTGCAACTCAATTACATCGTGCGTGCTTTGTATTGGACGCCAAATCTTTAAATCATCGGCATATAGAGCGCACTCACTGGATATGACATCAATCATATCATTAATATATATATATATATATATATATATATATATATATATATATATATATATATATATATATATATATATATATTGAAAAGCATTGGACTCAGAACGCAGCCTTGTGGTACACCACAGGTGATTGCTGACCACTTAGATATACAACCTTTGATGCGCACGGCAAAGTAACGATCAGTTAGGAATGACTGAATCCAAGTTTTAACGCGACCGTCAATCCCACATAGCGATAGTTGATTGATAAGAATACGGTGTACGACCCTATCAAAAGCCTTTGATAAATCGAAGAAGAGCGTGTCCACTCCCGTTCCTGCTTGAACCGCATTCGACCAACTATTCCGGGAGAATACAAGGTTAGTTACCGTAGAACGGTGAGGTCTGAAACCGTGCTGGGCATCGTTGAGGATGTTATTGTCTTCTAGATGTGAACTTACTGTACGAAGCAGAATTCTCTCCATTACTTTGCACGCAATAGAAGTTAGACTTATGGGACGATAATTGTAAGTCTGATTGCGATAACCCTTTTTGAACACAGGGCAGATTATAGATCTTTTCCAGTCATCCGGTAAACTTCCAGAGTATAAAGAACTCTGGAATATAGCACATAGCGGACTTGTCAACACTGTAGCCAACTCGCGGAAAAGTATAGATGGAAGGCCATCCGGTCCGGAAACGCGAGTACGTGGAAGCTTGAGTAGCTCTGTACGGACGTCCTCTTCGCTAATAAATATGTCATTAAGACATGATCGAATGAATCTGGGAGTGTAATGGGACAAATAGTCGTAATCCAACTTTGCTTCTTGAATTGCAAAATGAGCGGAAAAGAGCTCTGCAACTTCGATAGGGTCAACAATTAAATCACCCGCGTTTTTCACAATCCTGTAAAATTTATCTGACGCAGTATTACGGCGCAGTAGGTGATTGAATAACTGCTTAGGGTTCGAGGATGCAGCCCGACATATGTTAGAAATGAAATTCTTCCTCTTCAGTCTCTTAATATAAGTTACCTTGTTTCTCAATAAACGGTATTTATCAAAGGATAGTCTACCATCTTTGTACGCAGAAAATGAGATATTGCGTGATCTGATTGCATGTTTAATTTCATAGTCAAACCAGATTGGAATACGGATGCTCGTTTTCTTGTGTTGAATTTGTGAGAAGAATGTCAATAACTCAATCAGAGTACGTTTGAGATGGTTCCATGCAGGGTTAGTACCAATGATAAAAGGATTGGGCCATGCTACCGTAATGAGTATACGTTCCATATTGAGAAAATTAGCCTTCATTGGATTGACTTGTGGAACTGTTTTGATTGAACGAGGGCATCTGAGCAAAACTACAATATCAATCACACGATGGTCACTAGAACACATTGGTGGATCATAATTAATCCGGTCAATGATAGAGGCATCAACCGATAGGCATATATCAAGTAGAGACGCACTATGTCCACGAGCGCGTGTGAATTCGTGAATTAGCTGATTAAGGTTCAAGTCATTAATAGCGTCGAGAAGATTTGCTGATTCAGAGTCACAACCAGGTAGAGGCACGAAGTTTATCCAGTCAACGTGGGGCATATTGAAATCACCAAGAACTATCGCCGATGACTTAGTTCTTAAATGTTTTCGCAATGAGTTACAGATAGACACTGTGGATGAACGAGGTGATCGATAGAATAAGCCCACAATGAAATGACGATTATCTGTCGCTGTTAGTTTGACCCAAATGTACTCATTTAGGGACACCTCGTCAGCGCATGCATCGATTAGTCTTACCGACAAAGAATCTCGCGCGAAGATGATGACTCCACCACCTCTTGAAGATAACCGATCCATACGAACAAGAGAGTATCCATCTAGACTAATTTCATCATCACATATTTGTGGATTAAGCCAGGTTTCCGTGAGCGCTACAATATCGGTTTTTTTTTGCTTGACAACAAAGGAAAGTTCGGATAACTTAGTTGATATACTAAGTATATTTGTATACAAGAGACGCAAGTTAGGTATATGGTAGTCTTGTTGATCACAAATAGGTGTGTTGCGAGATTGAAAATCTTCCGAATGACGGCGATCACGAAAATGGTGTGAACTCGTCATTATTGTTGGCCCGATAGCTGGTTTAATGCGGCGCAACGCAAGGTTACAGGGTATACTTGCTGCGCAAGAATAAGAGGCGTCCAGTGCACCCGAACACGCCGCCGCATTACCATAAAATTTTGAATAGTCAGGTTTGTTTCGCCTGCTACAGTCCGCCTATGAAGTTCTCGTTTTGCAGCTTTGAGTTTCTCTCTATCTTGAGGATCGAGGTCCCGTAAAAATCTAATACCGGATCCACGCAGACGGTATGCGCGTCTGAAGAGTGATTTAGCTGACTCACGAGTATTTAATATCACCTTAAGCAAACGAGGTCTCAAGCTACCCGGTACACTCTTTCCAAGACGAAATAGCGAGAAAACCCTCAAAGAGCTAACTTCATTCTCATCGCAACCCGATAAAACCAATGAAAAAATGGAACGAACCTTATCGAGATAGTCATTCATGCGATACTGACAATTCACAGATGATGACTCCTCAACATTCGCTATAATAACTGCTCGATCTCGACCACTGTTTTTGCCCGTATTTGAGCGAACTTTGCGATAACCAGCTGAGGAATTATTTGGCGTTGCAGCTCGAGGGAGAATATTTGCCCGGTTTAGGTTGATTGAATCGACATTTAAACGTAACTGTGGAATAGACTGTTCCAACTCACAGTTGGAGTGATAATTTACGACCGAGCACTCGGACAAATTGTTGGTTGGTGCAGACTCGTTAAGATTGTTCGTTGATGAGGACTCGCGAGAATTATGTGCTGGTAGGGAATCGTGAACATCATTTGTTGATGAAGACATGCTGGAGAATCCAGGAGAAACTGGCAATTGAGAGTTAACGTTGGAACTGACTACGTTTATGCAGCTTGTTAGGTCTAAGATGTCTGAGTTGATACGTTGAAAAGGAGTAGTTGCAGGTGACACATCTGCACATAGTGATTTGTCAATCTCTTCTAAATTAGATGAGCCAGACGATCTGCAACTTACTCGAGTCTTAAGCTCATTGAATAGCTTGGCTGAACAATAACCACAGATGAAATCGGCATTGTTGAACTTTTTGGTGAAGCTATCGGTCGCTGACACATATGTCCAAATATCGCAATCCGTGTTGGAACACTTAATTTGATGGGATTTATAAGACTCCTGAGTAGTCTGAACATTTGTATATCTAGTCGTTCTATTGAGCTGCTTCCGCTTTTTTCCAGTTATATCGGCGAATTTGCAGTGTAATTCGGCGAATTTGCAGTGGAAGTAAAAATTTTCTTGATTACAACATTTTACAGCTGCTTAATAAACTACTTACAGAATTAACGACAAATCACTCGAATTAACGACATTTTTGTGAACAGACAATGAAATCGGTGAAAACTCGCAAAAAAACAGACAGACGATGGCTACGTTCAGTTGGAAGTTGGATGCGACAAGCAGGGATGCGATGTTTGGACACTCTTAAGGCTGAAAAAAATTGACGTTGCGAGATACGAAAGTAAACATTTTATTTGTGGTTATTGCGTGTGTAACGACGCACGGTTGGATAAAACTGAACCTGTCGAGGAGAAAGGCGATGAGTCGGCGCCAGCTCTTCATGTTATTGCACAGCATCAAGAAAGGATCTCCCACTGCAATTCACAACAGCGTCAAGAAATTGTTATTGCACAGCGTCAAGAAAGGATCTCCCACAGCAATTCACAACAGCCTCCACCAGCATTTGATCAGACTTTTCAAACTTCACCTGAAAAATGTGTAGATCTAGACAAGAACACTCTGAGCTACGAAAAGAAAACACATGATTTCACAAATTCGTTTGTCTCTGTAACATCATGTAGTGAACCTCCGAGTTCTTTACAATCAGCTGACTTGCGACTTAAATCTACAAATTCTTACTCCAATTCAGTCTCCCTAAATAACTCATTAACTGCCCCTATCCGCCGGACTTATGATAAATCACAGTGTCTAATCATAGCTAATATAAGGGAATCATCTGCTACTAACAACCATTTACGTGTACAGCATGACGTCAAAGCTGTACAATCCTTCTTCTCTGAGCTATTACACACCTGTTCCCCTACTGAGCTGCAGCAATTCAGAGTTCTCCACCTTTATAGACTGGGGAAAATAATATCAGATAACAGTCCACGCCTTCTAAAGGTCATATTAGCAATGCCCGATATGTGTACATTAGCTTTAAAATACGGTTATCATCTTGCAGGTACTGGATTGATCCTTCGCAGAGATCTTTCGATCGAGGACAGAACTCGACTGAAACAAGCAAAGAGCGAACTTAGTAACAGAGTAGCTAACGGCGAAAGTAACCTCACCGTCATAAATTTTCGTGTAGTGCGACGCAGGACTTCAACTCGTTTCTGGATTCGTTCCATTGGCAACGGTGGAAACATCGGGGAGCTGCGAAGTCTTTGTGTCGCAACGAAACTACCCAAGAAGTGACAGTAAATGTCGAAAAGAGATACGAGTATTCCGACCCAGTACACTCCACACATGCCTTCCGGGTCTTATATTCGAATGTCTTAAGTCTCATCAATAAAATGGACGAAGTTCTCACTCTGGTTAACAGCACCTCATTTGAAATACTTGTTTTTACAGAGTCGTGGTTAAAACCACACATCATAGATTCAGAAATTTCCATCAATGGGTACGCCATAATCCGAGCAGATCGGCAAATTTGCCGTGGTGGCGGAGTGATCATATATGCTAGAGAAGTTCTTACAACTCGTGTTATGTCAATTGAGTGCGATGAATCAAGTCTTTGTGAATACGCTTGGGTTTCTGTAACAGACCATAAAAACATATTTTTCTCTCTAGGTGTCTTCTATCGCCCCCCCCATTCGCTCCAACCGGGTCGATTATATCCTCAATAACTGAAAATACATTCAAGGGTCAAAAAGTTATTTTATTAGGAGACTTTAACATGCCGCGAATTGATTGGATAGATTACGTTCCTCTTCCTGGATGTGATCCCGAATCATTACTGCTTTTAAACACGATAAATGATCTACATTTAGTCCAACATGTTCACAGAGATACTCGTCACAGGGGTAATAACTCCTCAATTCTTGACCTCTGCTTTTCGAGTGAAACGTATCTGATAAAAAACGTCAAATACGGACCTCCGCTAGGATCAAGCGATCACTCTACCATCTCAATAGAATTTAACGCACTCGGACCATATGTCGAAACGGTTAAAACGTCGAATCCTTTTAAGATCGACTATGATGTCGTGCGCAGTATAATTTCCTGTATGTATTGGCCCGACCCATCGAAAGCAGGCATTCAAGAAGCTTGGGATCACTTTAAGACCACATTACATTTGTGCTCTCGACTATTTTGCTCCGATACGTCAAAATCGTACACGAAAACTACATCCGAAATGGTTAGATGCGGAATTCCTTGCTCTAATCAAACACAGTGATAGATGCTTCCTTGCGTACAAAAAAGGGGAACTTTCTTTTGAACACTACCGTCATTGCAGGAATACGGTTTCTATTCTGAAAAAAAAACAGAAAAAACGCAGTTTCATCTCAAATATATGCCGCTCCACTCATAACAATCCTTGAGTGGCTTTCAAAAGCATACTTCCACGTTCTATACACCCGACAGATTGTTCATACCTATTGGCCGACAATGGGTCAATCTTGACCTCCCCAACTGATGTAGCTTCCCATTTTATGGACTATTTCGCTATCAAAGAAGATAGAGTGTCGATCCCGATGGCATAATCCAAACTAAACACAATGTACTTATACCTAGAGTAGTCATATCTAACATTGAATTTAGCGATGAAGAGGTACTGCACGAGCTACTTAAATTACCCCGCGACGCCGCGTCAGTAACGCCGCTTCAATGTAACTTCGTGAATTTAACGTGAATTTAATCATCAATTTAACTTCGTGAATCCTCAATGTTACGTGGACACGAGCTATGTTTGAATCATCGCTCAAAGCATCGAACAAATTGCACGACAGTGATGGATCGCGTCTGTAAACGATGGAATGGATTATCACTTGGTGTAATCAACAGCTCTTCTGCTGTGCAATTCAAAGAACGCCTAAAGCTTGACCTCGTGAACTCTTGATTTTTTTACGTTTTTTTCTGTTTTTTTATTCGATGTGATGCTTCATTACGAGCTTCAGCTCCCTTGGAATTCGACATATAATAATATAAATTTTAATAATATAAAATATCATATAATTATTTATAATTTATAATTTTTTATCTTTATATTTTATATATAAATAAATTGGTTACGAACATACAAAGAGTTCCCGCAAATGGGCCCGTCAAACACATCAAAACATTGTTTGTATTTTAATGAGAGACATTTATTTAAAAAACACTAAATAATACAGTCGAAATAAGTTACAAACAAATGGATCAATTAGACCTTTTATGACGGGCCGTTTTTGGCTAGACAATGGGATAAGCATGTTTAAAGTAACCTCAAGTCCTTCAGTGTGAGGTTGTATCCCCTACGTCGTAGAGACAGGACGGGGGTTGGGCAGTTCCATGATGATCGTTACCCGCAAATACATCGTGAAATCATACGACAAATGCTATTCCAAGGCACGATAAATCTTCGATATTGAGTTGTGAATATTGAGCTCCGTTTTTTAGAGATTGCAGTCTGCTGATCCGCTTTAATAATTGACTGGCTTCTTTACCGGTACCACTCCAGTAATAAAAAACCGCAGGTATGAATGTTGTGTGTTCAACATACGGTAACTCTAAAAAACCACAGGCACTTTATCCATAGTAATTTATTTTTATTAAAATACGTAGACTCACTTAACTGATCTGTAAGTCAAAGAAAGAGTAAAACACTTCTGTTTTCCACTAGAAAACACTAGTGAAAAACTAGTGTTTTTCACTAGAGGGAAGGTAGGAGAGATAAAGACACTGGAGCATTTGGAAAACAGAAAAGAGAATGAATACACTAGAGGAGAAAGGTTGGAAATAGTAGATGTATGCACATGCTATGAACGATCGTCTATAGGGATACGGAGCTTACAATATTTTTCGTGGTATCCGTGTAGAGAGCACTACTATACACGTGGAATCTTCCTTGATAACGACTCCACCAAATAGTCTGATTGAATACTAAAGTTTTATGAAACTCAGCATCCAATTGATTGTGTTCACTAGCGAGGATATCAAGATACGATTGAAAATTGAAAGCCAAGTTTAGATGAAAGTTCTGAGCAATATACGCCGAACAAGTTAATATACGTGAAAGTGATAAAACAGAATTTGAGGATTTTGGTAATAACCTTAATAAGCGCTTTACAAACCGCGATTGTACTCTATCGATTTGTGCAAAGTTCGCAGGATTATGGTAAGCCCCAAATGCAGGGAGACCATATTAGAGGATTAGAAGCATCATATGAAAGAAGTGCATAGTCGAACGAGAGTAATCACAGCTTTTGGAAGCACGAGGTAGCGATCGATACTTTTAAAGGCTTATGTTTGAAATGAAGGGTGAAAGACCATTTCGAAGTCGAACGACTCCAAGATAGGAATAACTTGAGACAAATTCGATCGGATTCTTTTCGAAAGAAAATATCGCCTTTGCGGAACTTAAGGACTTTAGATTTTTAATGTTTACGAAAAGCTTGTTTTTGATACAGAAGTTTGGTAAGGCAGAAAGATTTAAAAGCATTAAAAAGGTTGGGTAAGAATGGCAAGATCATCGGAAAAATAACATACTACTTCGGAAGAGGTTGCTCGAATATAAGGAAGAACAAAGATAATAAAATTAAAATAAGAGAGGACTCAGGGTCCCCTTGCATGATGCATCTTGTTGCATCATGATTTTAAAAAATCAAAAACATTCAAGCCATCGAAGACACGTAGACGATTAGGACTTAAAAAAGGATTTATTTTAACGTGGCAAATGCGTGCCAGCGCACGCTTACATGATCACAACAAAACAATACTGTGAATCAGGTGTCGAGAAGGTGTGAACGGAGGAGGTGTTTGAATGTGATAAAGGAGGGAGCGCGGCGGACGTCGAGAGGGAGTTGATTCCAGGCGAGCGAGGCGGCCACGAGGAAGGATCGGAGACCGTAGTTGTTGGAGTAATTAGGAACGTGGAGTAAGAGGGTATGACAGGAACGAAGCGATAGCGAGGTGGGGCGAGTATCGTCTAAGAAAGGAATGTTGATGAACGATGGGGAGCCGACAGCGATGAGACGAAAAGTAACGAGAAGAAGGCGGAGTTTGATGCGGATGTGGATGGTGGGCCAGGAGAGTTGGGCAAAATATGTGGATGTGTGGTCGAAGCGACGGAGACGAAAGAGCACTCGAACGGCGGAGTTGATTATGCGTGTAGTGGTAGGATGATGGATTTTGGAGAATTGGCAAAAAGGCTAAGGCAGTAATCGATTTTAGGAAAAAGAAGCGATGATAGAAGAGTCATACAGGAACGGAAGTCGATAAGGGGGCGGATACAGCGGATGTCACGGAGAATTAAGTTAGATGAGTGGACATTGTCACGGACGAAGGATTTAAGGGAAAGGTGATCATCGAAATGGAAGCCTAAGAAAGTGAGATTGTGGACTATGGGGATGATCGATGAGGCAAAATATACAGTGGGAGGAGATGTGTTTGGTTTACGGGGGAGGATATAATGGAGTTTTCATGTCCTTGAAACTCCATTTCAAGGACTTGAAATTGAGTTTAGCAGAAGAATACGACTGAAGATTATTATGTTACGTTATAGCTTGATGAGTAGGATATTTCAGTCACTTAATCAAATTCTTTAGCAAAGTCAATTAATACGGCATACAAATGGAAGCGACGATCGAAGCAATTGGTAACTGGGTTACGGACAAGTTCGATGATATGAATCATGTAGCGTTTCTTTCGAAATCAAAATTGTTATTGTGGAGATATTGTTAACCATTGTAAGTTAGATAAAGAAGGAAAATAAGATGGAACTCAATGGGTCGCCTTGCATAACGCATCTTGTTGCAATAAAAGAATCGAAAAACTCAAGCCATCGAAGAAGCGTAGAATGAATGTAGACGTATCTACATTCAATGTATACGTGTCTACTTGAATTTAGACGTATCTATATTCAACGTGACCGGCTAGAATCCACAGTCAGTTGAGTCGTCAAAATCGAACTGCAAATGGACGCAACTAAACTTAAAATATATTAGTCTAAAACGGCCAGATATCAAATTTCATTGAAAAATGCAGTGCATGAAGTGACAAATCATTAAGGAGAAATTAATTAGGCACTATCATTTACGAGCTCAATATGAAATGAAGCATAATTTGTCACAGATATCGCATTTTTGTATTACAGACAAATAAGATATATTACCATTTTTATAGTCGTCGAAAGATCAAGAAGAGTCAATTAATTGACTCTTCTTGATCTTTCGACAATTTTAAATGGAGTCTGCTTACACAACTATTTTTAGAAAAAAGAATTTATAAGCATGATTCCAGATCGCGATCCCACGATAAGAGTCAGCCAAAGAGAGATCTCCTTTACTTTTGAAAATAAAAATAAAAAAAAAATTTAAAGAGCACAAACACACATTCCAGATTATCCTGTCAGTTCCACTCGCTACGCTCGCGGATTGAACTCAATCTATCGATAGAAGGTCATGTCTAAAAAAGCGCGATCTCAGATCCCTGTTCCTGATCAAGAATCTTCCACATCGGAATGCAATGATGTACCAGTTTTGTCAACAGGTATTTTGTATACCTGTGTTTTGTAAAAGTCAACAGGTATTTTGTATATTGTTAGTAGTTTACCGAATTGCATTTACTTGTATGTTATTTTATTGTAATTTGCTAGAACACTTGTAAATTTTCTTCTTCAAGCTAAGAGAGCATGCTTTGATTGCGCTGCATCCTGCTGTTCAAATAGGCAGGTCAGAGTTATTGATGCAGATACTTACAGGAACACTGATGCATCCAGTAAACATCAGGTAATCCAATATGAATTAGCGACGAATACGATTCAGATGTCTACTGAGGCCGTAAGAGAAAGCGATAATACACCCTGCAGTTTAGCTTCAGAATTGCCCGTAACAGAAAGAAGCAACTACAATTGTGGTGTTTGCGATCAAGAATGGTACGTAAATCAATTTGAAGACGTTATACATTGGACACCAAATTTGACGACGCCGCCGAAATGTAATGCGACAAAAGAATTCATAAAAACTAACATCTTATATAGACGAATTTGTGAATGAGTCCAAAAGATGTGAATCAATTCTGAAACTAGTTACTTGCTTCTGCCAGATAGTTCTAAACGTATACCTTCTAAGAGAATAAGTGATTGTCGCAATACACTTGAAAGACGCTTACATATGTGGCAAGAAGGTCGATACGCCGAGCTTATCTCAGAAGCGCAATACCTTCAACAAACGCGAAAAATATACACAAACGAAAACGAGTAGAAATTGTAAACGGTTCAAAAACTTGTAAAGCACGGTAGGCTAAATGAGACATCAAGGTTAATAAAAAACCAAGGTGTTAGAACTGGTGTACACAAACTTATCACAGTAATTGAAGATAAGACAGTCCTCCAACATCTACACGATTTACATCCAGAAAAGGAGATTTTTGATGATAGCTGCAAAATGAGATTTTCAATAAAAAATTGTTCTACACACCATTCAGTAATGTTTCTAAAATTAGATCGGTTTGACATTCTGTAATACATTATTGTATCATAATATACATTATTGTACTACATTATTGATCAGTAATACATTATTGTATTATTATTCTACGAGCAGCAAAATATACGAATGAAACTGCCGGCCTGTCAGGAGTAGATGCTGAAACGTGGCGCTTGATACTCACAAAGTTTGGATAAGAATCGTCCAAACTAGCAGAAAGTCTAGCAAGGTTTGCAATTAAGCTTGCAACTGAACAAATTCACCCTAAACGTTTAGAGGCCTATTGTGCTTGTAGACTAATTCCATTAGACAAATCTCCCGGAATTAGACCAATAGGAATTGGAGAAGTAATGCGTCGAATCGTTTGTAGAGCTCAATTGATATACATTCGTCCTTCACTTATGAAAGTAGCGAGGTCTGAACAGTTATGTGCTGGTCAAAGGTGTGGGACAGAAACGGTAATTCATTCGGTAAGAGATGACTTTGAGAGAAATGATGATAACTGCATCTTGACAATTGATGCACGGAATGCATTTAATTTTGTTAACCGCTCGCTGTTACTTGAAAATATTAACATGGTGTGTCCTGCATTTACAATACTGCTCAACAATACATATACTAGACCTATCGATACTCGTGGCTGAATCTGAAACTCTTTGGTCACAAGAAGGCGTGACAGGGAGATCCATTAGCAATGGCAGCGTTTGCAGCAGCTACTTTATCTCTAATCCATCGTCTACAAGAGTATATGCCTCATATAATCCAAAAATGGTATGCAGATGATGCTACTTTAGTAGGAAGCTGTTCGGATCTCATCCGCATATGGAAGGTATTAAAATCGATTGGACCAAAATATGGTTTTCATGTAAACGTTTCGAAATGTTACATGTTAGTAAACAAAAGTACATCGTGTGAAGAGTATCAGTACTTCATGGACGAAGATGTTAGTGTGATGGATTCGGGAATCAAAGTTCTTGGAAGTTTCATAGGCAACGATGATTATGTTGAGCGATGCATGAAAAAGAAGGTTGATTCGTGGCGAGAGCAGATAAGATTGATGAGGGATGTGGCGGAGGGCGATGGATTTGTAGCATATACGCTATTGACGCAGGCGATTCAGTTTCAATGGACCTATCTTCAGAGAACAATCAAGACTGAGAGAATATGGTTTGAGAAACTGGCTAATGAAATAAACTATAACCTTCTACCAAAAATTATTGGCATCAATAATATTGATCATACTCTAAGAAAGATCATTCAATTACCTGCACGAGATGGAGGGCTAGGCATCCGAGATCCTACACTAGATTTCTTAGAAGAATACGAATATTCTAGGACCATATCAATGTCGAATTTGCTGGAACAAGATCCTGAAGAATTAAAGGCGACCCAACAAATAATTGTACTGGGCATAAGATAAAAGAAGCGATTATTACGTGAAACTCAAATAAGCAGCATATTGAGCGTTTTATCGGAAAGATGGAGAAATATAGTGGAACATGCTGCATACAAAGGATCATATACATGGCTAACAACCAGACCGCAAATTTCCAATTGATTCTACTTGCACAATCAGCAGTTTAGAGACTATATCTCTATACGATACGGTTTAGCTCAAGATAACTCTTGCGGTATATTTTCGTGTGGGTCAGAATTAAGTTTAGAACATTTGCTATCGCGTAAAGTCGGTGGAGGGACAATTGTCGGGCATAACGCTATTAGGGACACAATATTATCTGTTCTAAGTAAGGCATTCAACAAGGTTGATACTGAACTAGAGTTGCAGCCTGTTGGTGAGAAGATAAAGTTTCAATCAAGTTCTACAACACGTGACAGGTCAGCACGTATGGACATAGTATGTATGGACTTCGAGGAAAGTGTAGCGGAGCGATCGTACATCGACGTGTGTGTTTAATCACTTGGCTCCGTCATACGTTCATTCGAAGGCCGAATGTTCATTCGAATATCATGCCAACCGCAAAAGAGCAAAATATGCAGAACGAATTCACGTAGTCGAATCCGAGGAATTTATACCTGCCATAGTTTCAACAGCATCAGGAACAGGAAAGGAATTGGATAAATTATTACGTAAAGCTGCACGAAAAATCGCAAATAAGCGACAACAAATATATTCTGAATGTATCAGCAGCATCAGAAAACGAATTTGTTTCGCCATTCAAAAAGCAGTGGGGATGACTTCTCGAATGGCACGCAGATCTAAGCCTGTTTATAAATTAAACAGCTAAATTTTACCAAATGTTTTTATGTGCATTGTGTTCTGTTTCTGTAAAAAAATTATTTCATTTAAAAAAATTAATTATTTAATTATAATAAAAAAATTATTATTATTCCTTCCAAGATAGACAACTTACTTCCGTCCGACTGTATTGCACCGTTCTTGCGTAAACGTGGGGCTCGTAAACATGCTGAGGCGGAGCGGGCTATTTCAATGGATATTTTCCTTTTGGTCCGAGTGAGCGTTTCGGCGTATTCTGCATTCGTTCGGCGAGAGATTGCACCAGAAAGGGTTTTCAGTAATTTGATTGCCTGATCCCCCAATCCACCAGATGAAGATAAAACGAACGGAATGAATGTCCCTTGTTCCACCTCCATTATTCTTTCATTGTATTTAGACAATTTTCGTTGTTCATTGTACTGAAAATTTGCTCCGAGAGATCTAGAGCTACTGGCCTGAGCAAAAACCGAAAAAACCGTAACGTCTAGAAACGTCCGCTCAAACCAATCGTTGCCAAGACCAGAACAAACAATATCAAGCCTGGCACTAATGTCACGTGTAGTTGTGCGTTCCATAAATTTTAAATTTGCAGGTACTGTGCTCAGGACCGGCTCTGTGTTCACAGAGTTACACACTCGAGAAAGCTCTATGGCAAGTATGACACTTATAGCGTTGTGGCGTATAATAGGAAGGCCCCCGTTTCTACAAGCAAGTGCATGACTTATATCCAGCTTCTCACCACAAGGACAAAAACGATTCGTCAGGTCTGAAGGCACTTGTCCATAACGGCTGGCTATGGCATCTTTGAATTGATTGGAAGATATATTGTACTTTTCGGTTGATATAGGCAATGCACTTAACAACGATGATGCACCTGATCGCATCGCATGCGAAATCGCGTTGTGAATTGATGAATCGAAATTGTCAGCTACGCTATGTAGTCGCTCTTTCAACCTGCTCATTCGTATGGAAGTAATCTCTAGTAATCTTGATTTTTGAATATCATAAAAAGCTTCGGCTTGGTCACCGATGTCATACGTTGATGCAAGAGATAATGAGCTATCGTACTCTAGACTCAATGTAGAGGTGGGGTCCACAATTCCAAGTCCTCCCAGCTTTAAAGGAGATGTGAGTAACACCTTCCAATTCTGGTTTAGATTCCAATCTGCGAAAAGGGGAAGAAGAACATCTCTAAGTGCAGATACCAAGTCCGTTAACCATTCTTCATGACACTTGCTTGTTCGTAAAGAAAAGATCCATTTCATTTGGACTGAGTTTACCAGGCCGCAGTATGCAACGTGCGGATCGATGTTGGTAACCACTGCTAGTTTTCGCACAAGTGCGGTCCATTTGTATGCTTTCAACCGGATAGTCTCTTCCACAAACTCTGCAGACCCTATTGGAGCACCCAAGATCATTGTTCCGTTGATCGAGGTTTTGATGTCTAATGAGGGAATATCGTGAATAGAGATCGGGAAATGCGACACAAGTACACTATTTTTTGGATTCACATGGTAGCCGAATTAAGGACCCTCTTGAATCAGTAAATCCCATACCATTTTCAGCTCAACCGACTTTCCAACAAAATTCGCGTCGTCGGCATACCATTTTTGAAAAACGTTGGGGACCGAACGACTGATAAGTGCTATAAGAGGAAGAGACGAGATTGCGAAACCTGGCATCGCAAAGGGGTCTCTTTGCGTAAAACCCTCCATTGAGTAGATGCTACTGGCATCTCCAAGAACCAATTGTGCAGGAGTACTATATATATTATTTAGTACACGTGATAACGAGGGGCATCGGTACTCTATGTTATGCAGTGCTACATTTCGATTTAGAGAGTTGAACGCATTAGAAGCGTCTATGGCTAGCATACACATGTCATGTCCTGATGAATATCTTGTACGTAGTGAGTGAACAGCATGATCGATACCTCCTTTCTGTCCCGCAGCTAGCTGGGAAATTCCGGCCACCTGTTGAATATCCTTTCTCACGATCTCTATTATTGCCTTGCTAACTATTCGTCTTGCGGTGTCCCCGATTCCAATCAACCGAATGCCACCCGATTTCTTTTGTAGGGCGATTAAGCGACAAGTTGTAACAGCTTCTAGCTGAATGGGTTCCACTGACTCAGTCGCTAGCCTTATCGCAAATGAAGCAAGAGACCGTGCTAAATTTATCAAGTCCTGTCCAAATTTCGTTAACATGTGCCTCCAGCTGAGTGCGTCTAGGCCAGATGGACCAGCTCCACCTTGAGTTCGCTTGCAAGCACGAATAATACATTGATCGTCCAACATGAAATATCGGCTAGTTTGATGAGTAACTGTTCCATGTAAGTAATCGGAGAGTAATGCACTATGCATCATAGGTGCTGCTTTAGGATGAAGATCAGATAGTGCTTCCCTAACGGACTTGCCGTTTATGCATTCGTCGGGTGATAGCATTCGGGATAGAGTTTCACCTTCCAAAATGGACGTACTTGCTGCCAACCGTCTACGAGTCACTAAATTTCGATAGCGCTTAGTCCAATCCATATCATTCTTGTCATTCCGCAAAGATCTTTCACTCTGAAGATAGTTTGCCTCGCTGTACAGTTCGTCTATTTTCCCAGATTCCCAAAGTGCTAGTCTGCGCTCTAAGGTTTTTCTTACTATCATAATTCTCGAAGTTTGTAATTTCTGCAAAATACAATAAGAAAATAATGTTGCCTTTATCAAGGAAAAATTTGCGTCCATCCAATTGCTTGCAACGCACGAATAGAAAGATGTCGGTATCTTGATGACCATACGACTAGCATTACACGCTGGTAGCATCAATAAGTTGGGACGCCATTGGATGATGTGGTTGTAAACTTGTCTCATAGATAAGACTTCGGAAAGCGGAGATTTAGGTATGTTCATTACGGATTGAGTAGCTGTGAAGTTAATAGAAGGGTTACCTGCAACTTTATTAATTTTAGTTGACTGGGAGGCAGAATCTGGACATCCATCGTAAGGATTCGCGTAAACAATTAACATTTTAAAAGAATTCAGACAATCAGAAGCTCGACAATTTGTGCATTTTCTATTGTTTTTCGCACATTTGCAACCCTTACAGCGAGCTGCAGGACCATTACAAGTGCAGCAGAGTCGCATTGATGAAGTTTTTCCTCGGACCATTTAGCAAGGACCTTGATCTTCCGATTGAATCGTTCAGTGTACGTATGCGTGTTTATTTTTACCTAATTTGACCTATGTCTTATATAATATTCATAAATGAAAACTTTAAACCGAATAGGTCAAATCGCTATCAGGAAAGAGACAAGCAAAATATCCGAAAATGCATAAATCAACAGTCATATTTCTCAAAAAAGCGACATAAATTCTAATTATTCAAATCAAGAATAAATATTTCGAGCAAATTTCCTCCAATATATAAAATTATTAAAAAACAAGAAAATGCGTGTTTCCTTTTACCTAATTTGACCTATGTCTTATAACACTCGAGCAATATATGCAAATGTTTTATATTTTTGTAACTGATGATAGGATGCAGAAGTGATTGCGTCACAAAGAACACCATTTATTCTTCCAGAGTGTAAAATTTTTAATTTTTAAACATGCACATGAATCGCTCAAATATAGGACTGAGATGTATCTTAGTCCAATATATTAAAAACTTTAAAAATTTATAGTCCTTATCTTATTAAAAACTTGGATTAACTTTTATTGAAACGCATAAAAACAAAAACAAAAATGTATCCAAACTGTAAATTGTGTTGATTATTTTAATCAGTTAAAAAGCTTTTTGCTAGCAACTTACAACTAATTCACTTACTAAGCATAATAATAAAAATGTTTGTGATCATGTTTCGAACATTTTAATATTGAAAAATCCATGTTTGCTAAATAATTTACATGCATTACTTTTTAACAGATGGATCAAAGTCCCGAGTTTCTAAAGTATTAATAAAAAAATCTAATAATTCAATGAATATCAACTGACGTCGTCGTTTCCAAAATAGTGAATAAAAAATAGTGAATCCCGCAGCAAATACATATTCTACAATTCTAACTTAAAAGTTAAAAATAAACCATTTTCATATAATTGTAAAGATTAATGTAAAAAATATGAAAAATATCAGAAAGTTTAAGCAATTGTAGTTACAATGCTTTAAAGTAAAAATAAACCATTTTCATAATTTTATACTTACGTGTTACGTAACTATACAGTCGACTATTTTAATTACTTTTTTCCATCTTTTAGGGCAATATTAGCAGAAATATTGAATGTTATCTAGCTGAATAAAATTTATTTTCCGCTATCACAGACACATTTTAATATTCTGAATTGTGCACTTATAAAAGTGTCTTTATGAAAGACACTTTTATAAAGTAAATTTGAAACAAGTTTGATTTTTACACAAAATTCGATGTATGAGTTCACTTAGTTCAAGTTTGAGGTCGCTGCTCCGAAAATTAATACTCAAACATATTTTTATCGGTTAAGTTTATTATTTTAATTGAAAATAATTTTCTAATCAGATAGCAATGTCTGCATTGCTATCGTGAACAGCTAGAAAGCACACTTAGTTGACTTGACGAAATCAAACTGCAAATGTACGCAACTTAAAACTGTCAAATATTTAATATAATTGAAAAATGCAATGCATGAAGATAAAAATCACCGAGGAGTAATTAATTAGGCGCTATCCTTCACGAGCTCAAAATGATATAAAACACAAATGTGTTAAGGATAAATAAGAGATATCGCTATCTCCATCGAAAAACAATGACATATTTTTGATGTGTTTAGAATTGATTACCCCTTTTAACTATAAATTACTTTCAACAAGCCTCAATCATATTCTCGGCGGTGCTCTCAATATCATTGCTGTTTTCATCGGCTTCAATGACTATAAATCATTATCAATTACTGATCCTGGATTGTATAATAGCTTTCTTAAACGTCCTCCCAACTCACTCACTTTAACCTCCGTGATTCCTTCCATCAGAGATGCGATCAGACCTCCGTGGTTCCTTCACTCTGACCTCCGTGATTCCTTCCATCAGAGATGACTCACTCTAACCTCCGTGATTCCTTCCATCAGAGATGCGATCAGAGACATTTGATGCGATCAGAGATCGCATCAAAGATGCTTGATAAAAACAGTCTAGGATTCCATTGGAATACGGCAATATGTTGAAAGATGCTGTCGGTAATAAACTGGTCTACACTCAACGATCAGCGCACTATTCGTCACTTATAGACTTCAGATATGACCGGCAGCGCTCATCGTTCGGAAGCTTGCGTGACTTTCAAAATACATGTTCAGCTGCCTGCATGACTTTCAAAAGTCAAACAGGCAGTTGAAACGTAATCGAGATGGCTCATACTACTGATAAGCGCAACCGGTCATCTCTGACGTATATTGGTGACGAATAGTATGCTTATCGTTGAGTGTAGTCTAGTTAATTACCGACAGCATCTTTTAACATACTGCCACATTTCAATGGAATCCCGGACCGTTGTTGTCAAGCATCTTTGATGCAATCCTTATTATACATATAATAATACAAATTTATTTAATGTGGCAAATGGGTACAAGCTGTACGCTTACGAGTCTACAAATAAAAATGAAAAAGTCAAGCGTAGTTTGGGACATGTAAAAGAAGGGAATTACAGGAACGCAAGGAACAGTAAACAGGACGAGAATTATCAAGAAAAGGAAGATTGAGAAATGAAAGGGTATGTAGAGTTACAAGGCGGAAAGCAACGATAAGAAGACGAATTTGAACACGACAATAAATTGTAGGCAAATCGAGATAAGCAAGACGGTAGCATGTATGATCAAAACGACGTAGACGGAGGAGAATTCGGACGGCTGCGTTGACGATGCGTTGTAGGGGAAGAAGAGTGGATTTAGATGAGTTGGAAAATAGACTAAGACAGTAATCAAGTCTTGAGAAAAGAAGAGAAGATATGAGAGTCATACAAGAAGGGAAATCGATCAATCTACGAACTTGACGGAGGTTGCGGAGTATCAAAATAGATGAGCGTACTTTATCTCTAACGAAAGGTTTAAGTGAAAGTATGTTGTCAAAATGGAAGCCTAGGAAAACGAGATTATCAACGATAGAAATAATTGTAGAATTTAATGATACGGAGGTAGGTTCGAAGCCGAGGCCAAATCCCTTGAAGGATCCAACAAATGACGCGATGCAGCAACAAAGGAATCGCAAGATATGAATAGAGATTTTCAGATAAGCAAGTTTCAAGTTTATGAGCTTTTTTGAACTCGAACTTAAGCAATTTATTGGAAATGCTATTTTTCAAAAGTCACACAGCCAGCCGAAACGGTATCGAGATGGATCATACTACTGATGACCGCTGCCGGTCATCTGACGTCTAGTAGTGACGAAAACTATGCTAGTCGTTGAGTGTAGTCCAGTTAATTACCGACATCATTTTCAATATATATAGACAATGAACCGCTATTTATAGATGTGTATATACAATGAACCGCTATATATACTTTCAATATATATAATATATATAAACATCTAATGACTCCAAAATTACCTAACACTAAAACAAGGAAAGTTCTTACAAGAGTTTGGTATCTAAATCTAAAACGAGGAAGGTTGGTGTAAATTCTGTCCTATCAAATGTGAGCTTTGTTGAATATATATCCATTTAGGTTCAATGTTCGGCTGGAGTATGTGATTCCTGGACAACAATCTGCATTAAAAATAACAATGATAAGTACAAATATAGATTTATTTGTGGTTTCTGTGCTGCAAGAGAGCTTGATGCTCTAAAAGATCGTTTGCTCCTTATTAAAATATGGCACAATTAACCGCTGATGGAACCATCACTCACTAATGTTGATTCTCAATTTAATGTAATGGAAACTGATAATGAGGATATACTGAGTTCATCATTTAGAAGTATACACCAAAAGTATACAAATGCAATAGATGGTATAATGAATCTACACATGATTTTACAAAAACACCGGCGTCTAGGTTATCAGAGTCTATTGAACTTGAAAGTAAATAGCCAATATACTAGCCAATATATCAACTTCTTATAATCAAGACTGCGTTGGTAAAATGGACGCGGTGAAATCTCAAATTGAATTTGAATCTATTTTGCTTGTGCTGGTGTAAATCGTAAGATAAACATAAATCTATTGTACTCCTGTGAGAGTCCCAGCGATAGTGTACAACGTACAATGCATTTTAATATATATATATATATATATATATATATATATATATATATATATATATATATATATATATATATATATATATATATATATATATATATAATTTTATATCTGACTGTGTTAAACTGTGCTCCGGAAGCTAATAAGCTTCAGTTTCATAATCGTAGATTATGAAATCGTAGATTATGTTTTTGGCAACAACTACAATTATGAAACTGAAGCTTATTAGCTCCCGGAGCACAGTTTAGCATATATAATTTAGCATATATACAGACCATCATTAACAATCAGAGGATCAAACTTTCGGATGCTTGACTGTAAGAAACCGAGATTGAGTGGATTGATTAAAGTTTGAAAGTTTGAAAGTTTTTTTAATTTGGCAAATGCACACAGACTG
Source organism: Pomphorhynchus laevis (assembly GCA_012934845.2). NCBI lineage: Eukaryota > Metazoa > Acanthocephala > Palaeacanthocephala > Echinorhynchida > Pomphorhynchidae > Pomphorhynchus > Pomphorhynchus laevis. The sequence continues at coordinate 218,461 of WNNJ02002706.1, forward strand.
TGTGCTTACAAACCCACAACAGCGAAATAGATACAATAAAAAAACGTTACTCGTTTAGTAGCATCGATTTTAGTTGCTTTTTGAAAAATTGGAGTAAGGATTATGATCGCAGATGATCAGGTAAGGAATTGCAAAGGAGAGGAGCAGCGATATGTAGGGATCGACGGCCGAAGTTGGTTGAGTAAAGATGTACGTGTAGCAGAAGAGAAACACAGGAACGTAGGTGAGTAGAAAGAGATCGAGATTCACTTAGAGTTGGCAGATAGAGATAAGAAGGAGAATTACAAAAGAGAAGGCGATAAGTTAGACAAAACAGACGAAATCGAACGCGATGTTCAATACTTAGCCATCCAAGTTTTGATAAATAGGAAGATATATGATCGAATTTACGAAGTCGAAAAAGGATGCGCACCGCAGTGTTAATGAGGCGTTGAAGAGGTTTAAGGGATGACTTTGAAGAGAAAACGAGAAGGCTAAGACAGTAATCAATACGTGGGAAAAGAAGGGAGGAGATAAGAGATTTACAAGAACTAAAATCTAGAGAATTTATGACGAGACGAATATCACGGAGAAGAAGATTTGAAGACCTAGTTTTATCACGAATGAAGGGATCGAGATGCAGGTTATTGTCGAAGTGAATACCTAGAAATACTAGTTTATCTACAGCAGGAATAATTGTGGTCTGAAGATACAGAGATGGAGGAATAACAGAAACAGTGGAGGGAAAAATCCATAACACTTTAGATTTGGTAGGATTTAGGGACATGCGCAAAGAAATTAGATGTTCTGATAGAGCACGAAGACAATTAGATGCGGATACGAAAAGTTAGCTTAGGGAATGAGGAGACGAATGAGAATAAAGAAGTATATCATCAGCGTACTGCATTACCCTGAAGCAGAATTTACTAGTTATACAAGATAAATCTCCAAGAAGAAGCGTAAATAGAATAGGGCCAAGTACAGAACCTTGAGGTACACCACAAGAGATAGAAGATAGAGGAGAACACATTGAATTAGAATGGACGGAAAATGATCGATCGGAGAGATACGAAGAGAACCAAGCCAAGGTGGACGAAGAGAAACCATAGTGATAGCGAAGACGAAAAAGAAGGATTTTGTGATCGACAATGTCGAATGCAGATGAAAGATCGAGCGATATTACCACACTACACAGTCTTTTGTCACGAGCGGAGAGCAGATCAGAAAATACTTTATGACATGCTAGTTCGGTGGAACGATTGGAGCTGAAAGCAGATTGAAAAGAAGGATAGAGCTGCGATGAAGAGAGATACTTGTTTATCTGATCTAAGACAAGGTGTTCAAGAATTTTAGATAAGGTTGGTAGAATTGATATTGGGCGATAAGATGAAGGAAGAGAGGGGTCAAGAGAGGGCTTTTTAAGTAGGGGACGAACAATGGACGTTTTCCAAAGAACAGGAAATATTCCATTCACTATTGACGAGTTAAAGAGGCTGGTAAGGAAATGGGTGAAGTCTGTTGACAACAATTTGAGAATTCGAGTAGGGATGTGATCGGCAGGAGAGGACTTACAAGTTTACGAAATAAGAAGGCAAGATACCTCATCTTCAGATACCGCAAGTAGATAAAAGAGCTCAGGGATACGAACAGACGAGATACAATAAATTTGTGGAAGGACGATGATCGAATCGATTAGAGAAACAGTTTTTGAAATTAGGTAATCGGAGAATTGAGAAGGATCAAGAGTGGAGGTGACAGAGGAACGAGAAAGTAGAGAATTAAGAGTTTTCCATTTAGTTCGAGAGTCATTAGCGGAAGCCAGTTTGCTTCGCCAAAAACTATGTGCCTTAGAACGCAGAAGTTGCCTATGCGAACGACGAAGAGCAAAGAATTGGTTACGATAAAAGGATGAATAGATTCTTTCTATGTAATTTGAGTTTCGTATGAATCGGTATTGCTCGAGATTGCGATTAGCAATTCTTTCCATATGTTTGTGTGAATGTTTGAATCGAGCATATTCTTTAGCCTGCAAACTTTCGTCACTCCTAGACGGTCATGTGATTGCCGGCAGCCATCGTCAGCATGGTCTGCATTGCAAATTGTAGAATTTAAGAGCTAACGCCACCTACAATTTAAGCTAGACGTCGGAAATGCATTTTCACAATGTCACAGAGGCAGCCGAAACGGCGTGTGATAGTTCATCTTACTGACGATGGCTGCCGGCAAACACATGACAGTCTAGGAGTGACGAAAGTTTGCAGGCTAAAGAATATACTCGATATTGCTTGAAGCACGTTACCGGGTATTCACGTGCTACTTCATACCTCCTCCAAAACGTTAGCATCGCCATCCATCGTGGAAATGCTGTCAGCATTCTGGCGACGGCTCCAAAGGGCAAGAACATGGTAGGCTGGTGGTAGCATCCAGTCTTGCTAAAGAATGACATTTCTCTACGAAGAAGACAAACGTTCTCCTGTATTTATCTTTTTGTAATTTAAAATACTGTAGAATGTACATAAAGATCTTTAAAATATATTTGAAAATCACCATTTTTAATATTTTGTATATTTTATAGAAAGTAATAATGAATAATCACTCGATCAATGTTGATTTATATGATAGGATAATAAATGGATATCCTAGATCTAATTAGATTTCATGTGAACCAACAAGATGCAATTTATTGCTTGAAATCTTTACTTGTGTTTCTATAAAATCTAGGCGGCATTGAATTGCTGTTGATTTAGAAATAGATTAGTTTGGTTAAAATTACGATAGATTTCCCTTCAGGCTAAACGGTCTGATAACAATTAGCATCACTTATCACTCAAGCAAACTATGATCCATTGCTTCAACCGCAAAGGTACTTGAATATATAATAGGATAGTTAACACATGATAATATTGATTTTTTGTTGAATTCTATATGAACTCGATTACAAATGTCATTTATTCAGTTTGTCAAGGCGCCTTCAACAATATATCCTTGACCTATATAAACTATAATTGCAAAGCAAAATTATTTATCTAAATTAAAATTCTTAAACCCAAGCTATGGTAAAAAGATTCAAGTAAAAGTGCAAAACCGTATTTTGCAAATTAAATATAAAAACACGGTAGGCATTCAAGATTGTAATTTCGAAGTGAGTTTTCACACAAAATAATAGCTAAAAATATTTCAATTGTTTACACTTGTTTCAAGAAGTTTTGGATAGTAGTCATTATTTATTACATTACCTAACATTTCTGATGTTCTATCGAAATAAATACAAAGTAAAGAAACAGAAAAATAAAATTTAATAGAAAACGGATATATTTTAAGTGGCAAATGCGTGCTGGCGCACGATTACATTTAAAAAAGATTTATTTAACGTGGCAAATGCGTGGCAGCGCACGCTTACATGACCACAACAAAACAAAAATGTAAATCATGTGTCGAGGTGTGAACGGAGGAGGTATTTGAATTTGATAAAGGAGAGAGCGCGGCGGACGTCGAGAGGAAGTTGAATCCAGGCAAGTGGGGCGGCGACGAGGAGGGATGGGATGCCATAGTTGTTGGAGTAATTGAGAACGTGGAGTAAGAGGGTATGACGGGAACGCAGAGATAGCAAGGTGGGGCGAGTGTCGTCTAAGAAAGGAAGGTTGATGAACGATGGGGAGCCGACAGCGATGAGACGAAAAGTAACGAGAAGAAGGCGGAGTTTGATGCGGATGTGGATGGTGGGCCAGGAGAGTTGGGCAAGATATGTGGATGTGCGGTCGAAGCGACGAAGACGAAAGAGCACTCGAACGGCGGAGTTGCTTATTCGTTGTAGGGGTAGGATTATGGATTTTGGAGAAATGGCGAAAAGGCTAAGGCAGTAATCGATTTTAGGAAAAAGGATGAATGAAGAGATATACAAGAGCACTCGAACGGCGGAGTTGCTTATTCGTTGTAGGGGTAGGATTATGGATTTTGGAGAAATGGCGAAAAGGCTAAGGCAGTAATCGATTTTAGGAAAAAGGATGAATGAAGAGATATACAAGAGCGGAATTCGATAAGGGGGCGGGTACAGCGGATGTTACATAGAATTAAGTTAGACGAGCGGATCTTGTCACAGACGAAGGGTTTAAGGGAAATGTAATCATCGAAATGGAATACTAAGAAAGTGAGATTGTGGACTACGATGATGATTGATGAGGCAACAGACACAAGGGGAGGCGATATGTAAGGTTGACGGGGGAGGACTCACATTATTTTGGACTTGTCTGGGTTTAGAACGAGTCGAAGATGGGATATACGTTTGTAGATAGAAGAATGACAATTGAAGGCAGAAATTGCGATATGGTGTATGCATTGTGCGGGTGCATGAGCATATATGAGGATGCCATATACGTATTGCATGACATTAAAGGAGTAAAGTTTGATAAACCGAGAGAGATCGCCAAGTTGAAGATAGAAAAGCAGGGGTCCTAGGACTGAATCTTGTAGGGCCCCACAGAAAATAGAAAGGAAGGAGAGGATTATTAATTAGAAAAGACTCGAAAACAACAGTCGGTTGATATGAGGCAAACCATGCTGCGGAGGAGGAAGAAAATCCGTAATCATAACGAAGGCGATAAAGGAGGATGGAAAGGTCGACAATGTCGAATGCGGAGGAGATGTCGAAGAAGATGATAACACTATGCAAAGCATTGTCTCGTGAAATAAGTAGGTTGTTGTAAACTTTCATGCAGGCAATTTATGTAGAGTGATTAGAGCGGAAAGCGGATTGGAAAGGAGGGTAGAGATTGGATGAAGAGAGATAAGCGTTGATGTGTATTAAGATGAGGCGTTCTAAGAGCTTAGAGAGAGCAGGGAGTATTGAAATGGCGCGATAGCTAGAAGATAGGGAGGGGTCGAGCGATTGATTCTCAAGGACTGGACGAACAATTGCGGATTTTTAGTGTGAAGGAAATATACGACTGCGTATGTGCGAGTTAAACAAGGTGGTTAGGAAAGGGGATATCGATGGGCATATGGATTTAAGAATGAGGGAAGGCAAAGGATCGGCAGGTGAGATTTTGTTTGACAAAGACATGAGAACAGATGAGACTTCGGCAGGTGAGACAGGGAGAATATGAAAGGGTTTCGAGTGGATATGGCGAGTAACCGTGAGATGAAATGGAGACGAAGTTGAGAGAGAGTAGCGTGGATACTTTGGTCAGAAGAAATGAATAATAATCATAAAGATTGATGTTGCATGACGAAGAGGAGCGAGAAAGGATTGAGTTAAAAGTATGCCAGACAGACTTGGAGTTTAATGAAATGTCAAATTTTATGCTGCCAGAAGGAGTTGCATTTGATATGTAGTAGGTGGAGATGAGATCGGCCAAGTGCGTGATAGGAATCACGGAGAGACGATGAGCGAGCGGATTTTACTTCTGAGAGAGCGGTGATAGGCTCTAAAAGCATGACGGAGTCGACGTATTGGGAGTAGGCATTGGATGTTAAACCATGGGTCACACTTCAAGCTACGGTGATGGTAATGCTTGAAGGGCAAGAGAAGTACGAGAGTGGATGTGAGTTCATAGTCGAAAATAAATGCGAGATCGTAAGGAGAGGTTAACCATATTGTGGGAGAAGATATAGACGATTTGACTAAGGCAGAGCGTAGAAAAGGGATGTCAAGATTTCTCTAAGGGCGACGTAGGGTGGTTGGTTTGGGAGGCGAGGAGTTGTTGGATGTGAGATCACGGGTGAAGATAAAGTGATCGGATAGACCAGTATCGGAGATGGACAGTGAGGGGTAGGCAGCAAAACGATCAAGGACAGCGATGATGTCGATTAACCCCTCTAAGGATATGTGTGAGGGGAGTGGAGATGAGTTTGTAATTGTAGTTCGATCGGATGTGGATAAACCGAATGGTATCGGTGGAAGGGGGCGGTTAAGGCGAATGTTGAAGTCGCCTAGAACTAGTGAAGGGATGGATGACAAAGAACAAGGAGAAAAGAAATCAGCGAGTCGGCAAAATATAGGGAGGTAGGAGCTGATAAACTAGGACGATATACATTGGCGAGATCCAGAATAATCTCTCCTATCTTCGGATGGAGGTAGATGTTTCGCCGTTTTCATCGAGACGGCGTTTTTCGATGCGGGCAGAAGAGGGTTGAGCGACTTTGGAACGGGTGTGATCACGGTAAGTTCAAGTGGTTAAAGATAACATGAGTTTAAATCGTTGAGAGAGAACAGAGGACGCGTGAGAGTCATGCTTGAAAACCATTTTCAGGCGAGGGCGCTTAGAATGATTAGATTGAGAAGATTTGTTTATGCCGATGAATGCGACAGGATATATGTCCTTGAAAAATGATGTTTTATCCGCAGGAATAAGATACGAGATGATGGATCTGAAGGCGAAAACATCGTTGTCGAGACGTGCTTGTGGAGATAAAAACGTGGAAGGAGTAATATTAGTGACGATGACGCAACACTTGCGAGAAGGAAAGCGTTTCGTAAAGGAGGACGACTAAGCGTGAGTGGGTGAGATCTCGATAGGATAGCTGGCAGTTTAGATTTAGAGGGAGTTTGTTTGACGACCGGAGTCATATAGGATAATGATAATAAAGAGAGTTGCAAGCGATGTGAGGATAAGTTATTAGTAAAAGCATCGTGGAGGTTGGTAAAGTTGATTTTGAGTGATGGACGTAGGTTATTGAGAAACCAGACAGTAAATACGGGACGGGGGTTTTACAGGAGTGATGATGACATGGGATTGGTAATGTATATGGTTGCAGGGTCGTTGGGTAAAGAAAGTTCATTGGAAACAACAGGGGTAGTTTGGGTAGACGTGTTGGATGTTGATGTGTGTTTATTACACAGGTTGCGGATTAGTTTGTTGGCACAAAAACCACATAGGAAGTCTTATTTAGACTTATTGTTTTCGCAGGTGATTGCGATTGCTGTCCAGACGCTGCAGTCGTGTGTCGAGCACTCTATTTGCAGTTGTGCATAGTTGGTGTCGGTCGTAGATGTTTCCTTATGTCCTCTCATTAACGTTCTATTGCGTTGAAGTTGTTAAATTTGCTACTGCAACTGATCGGCGAAGGCTGCGAGCCGATCTACCTGAGCTTATCGAGAGATTAAGCTCAATACGCGAGTTTTGCGAGGGAACTGACAGGAAAAATCTGGAACTGACAGAAAAAATCTGGAACTGACAGGAAAAATCTGAAACTGACATGAAATATCTGGAATCAAAAGGAAAACTCTGGAACTGACATGAAAAATCTGGAACTGACAGGAAAAATCTGGAACTGACATGAAAAATCTAAAACTCTGGAACTGACAGGAAAAATCTGTAATGTAAGTATTTAAGAATCAAGATAATTTTTAAACCCTAATGATGTGTATCGTTCGTGGAAGCGATCTGCTATAAAGTTTTGGACATTCTTGATTCAGTACATGCCATCATAAACAAGTTATTTGCGAATTATGAGTTATTTGCAAAATGGAGTAAGACAAACAAGTGAATATTCTTGTCATTAGCCAATACTATACTAGTCTAAAAGTTTTGCAGTGTTATTATGTTCTCGACCTTTCTTCATCTTTTGATATTGCAGACCACCGCCTCCTACTCTATCGCTTTTGATATAGTAGGCTTCATCTATTGGACAGTAGAATTGTTTCCTACATTTCATTATGATCGTATCTTTTCTGTATGCTCAAACTCATCCACCTCATCTCCGTCTACACTAATAAACGGTGTTCCTTATGAATTAGAACTATGCTACTAGTATTTGTTCGAACGTTGTGGTCAGCGTGTGAACATTTATCACATTTATTTTACGCCTATGCAAATATTGGTTACAACACTGTCAAGTGAGATTGTGAACTATGGATGATCGATGAGGCAAAATATACAGTGGGAGGAGATATGTTTGGTTTACGGGGAGGATCCACATCTTTTTGGACTTGTCGGGGTTTATAACGAGATGGAGATTGGTGAGACGTTTGTAGATAGAAGAAAGACAGTTGGAGGCAGAAATGCTGATATCATGTATGCGAGTATCGTCTAAGAAAGGAAGGTTGATGAACGATGGGGAGCCGACAGCGATGAGACGAAAAGTAACGAGGAGAAGGCGGAGTTTGATGCGGATGTGGATGGTGGGCCAGGAGAGATGGGCAAAATATGTGGATGTGTGGTCGAAGCGACAGAGACGAAAGAGCACTCGAACGGCGGTGTTGATTATTCGTTGTAGGGGTAGGATGATGGATTTTGGAGAATTGGCGAAAAGGCTAAGGCAGTAATCGATTTTAGGGAAAAGAAGCGATAAAAGAAGAGACATACAAGAACGGAAGTCGATAAGGGGGGCGGATACGGCGGATGTCACGGAGACATCCGCCGTATATATTGATGTATATACGCATCAAAACGAGATACCACAAAGGATTGATGATACATCAAATAATTGATGTATATACGCATCAAAACGAGATATCTCAAAGAATTCGGAGGAAACCTGCGAGATTCCGGGATGAAGAATGGACCGCAAACATATATTCTTTGAAGATATCATTCTTAGAAGAGAGATGATATAAAGTATTACAATATGTTATCTTAATTTATGATTTATGTTATAGATTTGTTCCCCTATTTATATAAACAATATTGTTTGTTTGACGTCTAAAGACTATTAGCAGACATATACTAAAGTTATCAGATATAAGTGTAAGTAGTTAGTAATCAAAGAATTTGTTCTTTGAATTTGTTCTTTGTTTCAAAGAATTTGTTTTTAAGTAGTTTTAATCAAGAATTTATTAACCATATGAATGCTATAATAATATTATTATTACTATGTATAAATGTCATGCCAGGCTGGACAGATCGAGATGCCAGGTCGAGATGCCATGTCATACCAGATCGAGATGCCAGGCTGGACACTGAATGTCGTGGATTGTTTGGAAGTTGGACGGATCGATCCATGTTGGACTTTTGCTCTTTTAATCATCTGGCCCCGTCAAATGCTTCTGACAACAACTCCACACCATTCCAATATCACGAGACACGAACGCGGGCTAAGTACGATACGAGGAGAGGGTTAGCCGGTATGAAAGAGCTTCATTCATCCCGTTTGTCATTGCCGGAAACGGGACAATAGGACCGGCGGCGAACATTACAATCAAAAGAATTGCGTCGCTAAAGGCAGGCAAGGGATTACACATGTACAGCGATATAATAAAAACATTACGCTCGCAAATAAGCGTAGTTGTGGTCAAGTGTGCATCGAGGTGCATCTGGGCGGCAAGCTCAACAAGAGGTCATCCTGCTCGCGCCGGTATTGGACAAACTGTGTACCCGGAGTATAACGAAATGTGACAGATCCGCAATCAATCGTCCAATGTGACGAAAACTCACATTAATTTAAATTTAATATTTCGGACCCATTTGCGGGTAATCTTATATTGTGTGTATAATAAATCTTATTCTAAAAAATGTATAAATGTTATTAAAGAAATGACAACACTTTAAAAAGATTAACTGTATTATTTCAAATAGTACTGCAAAAAATAGATACTAGGAAGATCAGTTCCATCAGAAAGACAATCGAATGGCGAATTGAAATGTGGAACGAAGGCAACTGGATGAAATTATCAAGGAAGCGAGATATCATCAGGCGAAGAGATTAGTCCAAATGAATGGTCTGACATCTAAACGAGGTAAAGATGCGGCAAGAGTCGCTAAATTTACCAGAATGGGCTGAGTTGAAAAAGCAAGTAGACTACTGATGAATGAGAACTCGGGAGCTAGCCTTATATCTCTCAATCACATGGTTGGGAAAACTACTGTGCGCGAAAAATTAGCATCCCTCCATCCAATGAGGGAGCATGTACATACAGAGTGTTTGCTATGATCACCATTGCACAACTGTGTACAACACCACGAATCGAAATTCCATGAACTGAATGCCGAAGACATAATACGTGCAGCGAGATCTGTGCGAGGTTTAGCTGGCCCATCAGCGCTAATGCAATCTTATGGCAATCAATGCTCACGCAATTTAACCAAGAATCTCAAGCGTTGACAGCTCAACTACGTGAATTTACCATATCAATTTCAACCCAACCCAGTAAACCTGAACACCTCAAAGCATATCTAGTGAGCAGATTAATTCCTCTTGACAAAATACCCTGTGTGAGACCATCGATGTAGGCGAGAGGATTAGGCGTATTGTATAGAAGGTAATAATGTGAGTAGTACGAATTGACCTAACTGATGTATACGGACAAATTCAACTATGATGGAGCATGTGTTGGCTCACTTGAAAATATTAAAAGATTGTGGAATAAAGTGCTAAAAATTGGACCAAAGTATGGATTCAGTGTAAACCCAGAGAAATGCATTCTTGTAGCACATAAAGACATGTCACAAGAACAGCTATCAATGTTTAAAGACACATCATTGAAAATAAAAACAGATGGATTCACGTTTCTGGGTAGCTATATAGGGAATGAAAAGTTTATTAATGAGAAGATCAAGGATAAGTGTGTTCGGTGGATCGAAGTACTTACGCTAGTAAGTAAGGTAGCTGCGTTTGATCCACATTCCGCTTTTATACTACTAACCAAATCAATTCAGCAACAATGAAGATACATACATCGCACTTGACACATTTCACATTTGGGATTTCAGCAGCTGAAAAGAAAATTATTTGAAGAGTTATTGCCAGACATTCTGAATTTTACGGACATTGATGAGGAAATGAAACGGATCAGCAAACTTCCATTAAAACATGGTGGACTCGGAATAATAAATCCCACAGGCTTAGAAGACTTTGAGTTTAAAAATTCACTCTTGGTTACATTACATCTACTTGATGGAGTTAAACAACAGATCGCAAAAAGTATTCGAATTAAAAGAGAAAAGTGTGTTCTCGATGACAAGATAAAACTTATATCGGAGTCGAATAGAAATTTAGAAAACATTCTCTCAAATGCGAGTTCATCGGGAGCTTCATCATGGCTAAGTCTTGCACGTCCGGGAACAAAGCTGCCATTATTAAAAAAACGAAATCCAGGACGCCATAGCGGTGAGATCGATCGTAACATAAAGGATTTTACAAGATCCTGTTTTTGTGGGGCACAACTCACGATCTCTCATGCATTGTCTTGTAAAACAAACGGTATTACCATAATTCGTCACAATGTAGTGCGAGACAATAGCAGCGGAAATTCGAAACATCAATAAACTCGTAACTGTTGAATCAATTCTATCACAGGTAAATGATTCAATCATCTTCGAATAACAGTCAACGACAAGAGAGAGAAACGCTAGAGCAGATATCTCTTTTAACGGATTAACAGGTAGTGCAACGGAGCGGTCGTTTATCGACATATGCATATTCAATTGTCATGCGCCGTCGTACTGCCAGAGGCCTACTTTGGATTGTTTCAAATATCATGAAAATAGAAAACTTCAGAAATATGCTGAACGTATCACACGGGTTGAACGGGGAAGCTTCTATCCAATGGTGTACTCTGCAGTTGGTGGGGTTGGTCCAAGCACTAATCAGATAATGCAGACCATAGCAAAATGTAGAGCCTCAAGATCACATCTAGACTACTGTACCGAGTAAATTCAGAGAAGAATAGGCTTTATTCTAATACATCTAGAATAACAAGTCAAAAGGTAAGTATCATTACATTCTCCCCACGACATAATCATTTAAGTACGCAGGACTTCTTCGATTTCTTTGAGGTCGTAGTTCCCCATTTTCAGAACGATTGAAGTATCTCGTAGGGTAGTTGCTCTGGCACGTATTATCAGTATTTAAGAGAAATGATTCATCCTGTCTGGATAGTTCGTTTTCCTCGTTGTGATTGACCGTCTCATCGATATACTTCGTTGCATCCAAGTTTTCAGGGTTGACAGTGATTTCATCAGAACGCTTATCTGAACGTGAATGAGAATTGCTATTTACTGTTGAATGATCATTTATTGATGCCTGATCACACATTTTATCGCCATCTTATAAATTCAAAGTTTCAAGGTCAAAGGAAATGTCTCCATCGGACGAGTTGATATTGAGGTTTTCGTCGACTCTGGGATACGGGGATAAATGTCGAGTTGATATATATATATATCTCCCTCCCGTTTTGTAACTTCACGAGAGCAAAATTGGGATTGGCGTACACAATTTCAGCTTTTTCCACAGGGTTCTCGTATTTGTTCGTTTTATTAAAGCGTCTTATTAAGACTGTGCCAGGGTTTGATAACCAAGACGGAAGATCATGACCATTTATAGAGCGTCGGCTGAATGTAAAGAGTCGTTCATGTGGTGTGTGGTTCGTGGCAGTACACATAAGTGATCGAATAGCGTTGAGACATTGTGGTAATACACTTTGCCACTCATCTGTTTTCTTTCCGAGGTCATGTAAACGCAATGATATTGCCTTCCATAGTACACCATTAAGGCGCTCGACTTGACCATTGCCAGCAGGGTTGTATGAACTTGAATGAGTAATCGCCACCCCGTGATGAGAGAGGAATGACTGGATTTCCTTAGAGGTAAAAGCCGTACCTTGATCAGAATGGATTGAAGCAGGTGAACCGAAAATTGAAAAGATCTGGGTTAAACAGTCTATGACAGTGTGTGTAGTCATATCAGAACATGGAAAGGCAAAGGGGAATCTGCTATACTCGTCAATGACGGTTAACAAATACCTTTTATTGTTCTTTGTAGGAATTGGGCCCTTAAAATCCATAGACAAGCGTTCAAATGGCATACTTGATTTTATGAGTTTAGCCTCAGGTGGACGAAAAAATCTTGGTTTCAATATAGCGCAGCTTTTGCACTCGCTTGAAATATTCCTAACATCCGAGAGGGAAAATAGGAGGTTCCGTTTTTGCACGAAATGCCAAAGGCGAGTAATTCCCGGGTGGCATAATTGACTATGAACTTTACGAAGATGCTGAATATCATGATTGGTGAATGAGACAGAGTTGCAGAACGCGTCGCGAGAAAGAGCGTCAGCGGCATGATTGAGCTTCCCAGCTCGGTACTGGATATCAAATTTAAATTGGGACAACTCCAAACGCCATCTTAATATCTTGTCGTTCTTTATTTTGTTGTTGTGAGCACTGAACATGTATGAAACAGAACGCTGATCCGTAATAATCTTGAATGGTTGGATGTACAAATAGTGTCTCCAGTATCTTAACGCTTCAACAATAGCCAGCGCTTTCTTTTCAATGGCGGTGAATCGTTTCGCGTTTTTGTCGAGGGATCTTGAAAAGAAGGCGACAGGCTTACTATTTTGAGACAAACAAGCTCCAATCGATCGCTCACTTGCGTCTGTCTCTATCGTGAATGGCAATTCAAAGTCGATGGTTGACAAAGTGGCTTCAGCTATACGTTCCTTCAAAGTATGGAAAGCTTTCAGTGCAGAATGAGATAATGGGAAAGACTGAGAATCAATTAGAGGACGAATCAACTTTGAGAAATCTTTAATCCAGGAACTGTAGTAGGCGAACAAACCAACAATACGCTTTAAGGATGCTGCGTTCTTGGGTTCCTCAAGGGAAGTAACTGAAATCACTCGATTGGGGTCAGGGGACATTTTTCCTTTAGAAATTTGGTAACCAAGTATTCGTATACACGAAGACGCGAACACACACTTTGAATTGTTCAAGGTTATATTGTATTTTGTGGCTACGTTTAGAAAACGCTTCAGGTTACTGTCATGTTGCTCTTTACTTCTTCCGCCGATCACGACATCATCCAGATAAGCGTAGGTGTCTGTCAACTTCTCTCTATTAATTATCCCATTGATAACTCGTTGAAAAGCAGGAACGGCGTTTGTGAGACTGAATGGTAGACGATTGAAGTGATATAAGGATCCATTCGCCTCGAAAGCAGTATAATGACGCTCGTCACTGCGCAGCAAAATCTGATGGTAAGCTGATTTAAGATCGAGACAACTGTAAAAGGAATATGGTGCTAATTTGTTGATAAAATCATCAATTCGTGGAAGTGGGAAGGCGTCGAGCTGAGTAAATTTATTGACAGTTTCCGAATAGTCAACAACCATCCGTCTCTTTTGGTTCTGATTGACAATGAGTACTTGAGCGCGCCAGGGCGATTGACTTGGTTCGATAATTTCGTCGGATAATAGTTGTTTGATTTGGCTGTCAATGAACTTTTCATCGTACGGATTTCTTCTACGAGATTTTGTTGCGATAGGATGGATGGATTCGTCCAGAAATTTGAATAGCTGAGGAGATTCAACTGTCAAAGCTTCTGCAGCTCCAATTGTAAAACAAGGCTCGGAACCGTTGAATTTCATAAGTAACGAAGTGTGTCTTGAAAGGAATGGCCGGCCAAGTATAACATCCGAACATAAAGACGACAAAATATGGAATTTTATATTCTTGTAAGGTCTGCCATCAGCTGATATATCCGCTACCACGAATTGTCGTAATTTAGTCGAGAATGCGGTGTTCGCCATAGACACACGTATAGTTGAGGGGTTCGATGTCAGTTTGCACAAAGTGGAAATATCAGGTCTTATCAAATTGAGTGCACTACCTGTATCAATCAACGCATTTAACGAAACCCCTTTTATACAAATTTGAATTGTTGGTAGCGTCGCGGCAGAATCTTGAAAGAAAGAAGTGCTACCGAGCACGGAATGGACAATTTTCACTGTTGAAATTTGTCGTTTGGATTTACACACCCGTGCGAAATGACCCAACTTCCCGCAAGTACGACAAGTGATATTCTTAGCAGGACATCGATCTCGTTTGTGAATTGTATCTCCACAAAAGTAGCATTTGCGACGTTCTACCGAGTTACATTGTATTTGACAAGGAAGTTCTTGTATATTTTCATGTAGTTCATTTATGGTCATCGATTCACAACCCATATTTAAGTTTGATTGTTCTGTGAAATGGCTTGCTTGAGTATGCGCGTCTTCCAAAGTTCGTGCAAGCTCGTACGCCTTGGCTTTATTGTGTACCGCAGCTTCAAGCAGGCGTTGCCGAATTATCGGTGAGTTGATTCCTGCGACGAACGTGTCGCGTAAAAATAAATCTCGATGATTTTGAGCTGTTACAGCCTCGAATGGACATTCACGACCCAGAGATTCGATATGCCTTATGAATTGATCGATTGTTTGGTTGGACGATTGGCGCTGATTACGCAATTGATGTCGCAGAAACAAATCCGTTTTCGACTTGACGTACGTAGTAGATAACGTCGATAACGCGTCTTCGTAAGTTTCCGTTTCTCGAAAAAGGTCGTAAACCTCCGCTGAAACCAGGTTCGTTAAAATGTGAAATTTGTCACTATCGGACGGTGACTCCAAGGACAAAATGAATGTCTTGAAACGTATGAGCCAATGTCTCCAGGTGCGCTCGGCATTCGTGTCATCAGGATGCAATTCCAAGATGTTTGGCTTCAAGATCTTGTCCATGGTAACAGTGTATTAGAATAAATTGTACCGAGTAAATTCAAGCAGAGAAGAATAGGCTTTATTCTAATACATCTAGAATAACAAGTCAAAAGGTAAGTATCATTACATTTACATTTTATCCCATTAAAAGATTATCAATATTTACTAAACATTATAAAAATATTACAATATACTTATAATATTAACATTTAATTATAATAAAAAACAGCTGTGTAATATGAAGCTGTTTTTCATATCCAGTTGTTTGTCCAGCTTTTTTCATTCATTTTTTGGGACAATTAGCATCTTTGATTAATTATAATATAAAATTTCCAAACCTTGGTTTATTGTTTGCAAACTTCTACATGAGTAGCATTGAAAACTAAAAGACAAAAATAATAAAATTGATTCAAATGTTATATCTTCTTGTGTTGGGCATCGTCCGTGGGTTCTTCGGGTTGCCCGGAAGCTGTCCTTGTTTGCTGTCATCGTATTCGAGGTCAAGACAATCTGGGCCATCGTCGTTTGATAAGACCGGGGATAGGGTAGTTACGCCTTCTGACATTGATTCCGGCATGGGTAGTGTACATTCGCTTTCTGTCCATTCTCGGCGCAAGATGGCGTTGACCTGATCCGACAATCTATGATGCTTGTGTTTCATCGAATTGTGTGGAAAGTGTGGATTCCCGTGTCGCATATTTTGAAGTTTCAGGGTTGGTATAATGCTGTACAACCTTTTGAGATCAATTTTTATGTCTTCAGAATTCATTTCCATCAGACTCATCATTTCATCGCGTCCATACAAGTTTAAAGTAGCGAAGTCTGTGCCATCAGTCTCTTGTATTGATTGGCTGCAATTACTATGTTTGTTAGATATCTTCTCGAGCAAAGTTCAAAGTAGCGAAGTCTGTGCCATCAGTCTCTTGTATTGATTGGCTGCGATTACTATGTTTGTTAGATATTTTCTCGAGCGATTCTCCTGTATCCGGTGGATTTCGCAGTCTCTATTCAATGAAAAGGCATCAGAGAGGCCATTAAGGCATGATCATTACCTCGCATAAGCGCCACGGATATGAGTTGAAACAGGCTGAAAACTAATTTATTGTACGGAATTTCGAGGACTCTACTGACGTTTCCAGCAATGCGCTTAATCAATTACTCGCCATCATCGTTCCATGCGCCAAAGGTCTCTATGACCGGCGCAGTAAACACGTATCTATGTGTTTCCATACGGTTCCGATATTTACGATATTTCATATTGATCGCATATTAAGACGCGGCAAAAACCTGCAAAATCGATGGCTTCGGGAGGATCTCCATAAATGAATATATCAGCTGGTCTTTCTTATAACTCGGACAGTAGTCGTAGTGGTTCCATCGCTTCGTGCATGTGACCTCTCTGTGCTGCATGAAAAACTACGTCTCGAATACCATCGTGACGTAGACCTCGATGCCCTCCGTATTGACAAGTTAGTGCGTGCAAACCGTATATATCCGACGGACGTAAACAGCGATCACACTTATGTTTATCCGGGAATATGGGTAGTCCCAACCATAAGCGTACAAGAACGCAAAACTGCGGACGCGGCAATTCAGAGTGCTGATTTCGATTGGGAGAAACTTGTAGCCAGACGGAAGCATGTCGGTTTAATACTTCGAGTAATCGCGCTCTGTCAAACTGATCGACTTGCTCGAGCAAATTACGGTGTGCTTCTTTATCAATCATCGATGATAATCGAGATTGCGACACCATTCCCATCTGTTGCAACTTCTGCGGCCACAAGCCGGCAATTTGCTCACAGGCGGCTTCATATCCTACAAAGTTCCTAGCTTCCTGCAGTTCGCTATTGGATATTAATGATATATACCTACAACGTCAGCGCAAGGGGCGTGGATGCCGTTGTTAGAAAGCCTAAAACCACAAAGGTTGAGAAAAGTGCAAGTTGTTGTGCGTGCCTATTTAACAGAACGGCTGTGACTGTTTCGAAGGCGGGCATGATCTCAATATTAAGTCTTCTCAGAAATCCCGTTACTACATGTTGTGGAATTGTTTGCATCAAATGAGTAATCCTAGCACCGGAAACACAATGACGTAACAGTAGATACGTAACTTGTGGATCCAGAAGTGCAGCAACTGCATCTATCAACGCCTTCAACTTCGGAAAACTAGCTAATTTAGGTATTCTGTAATAAAGGTATCGCTACCAATAGGCGATCCAAGAATTTGGAAATTCGATGCTACATTGTTGTTGTGTATTCGATCACAAGCCGCGAGGCAACAGTGAATAACTGATGGATCACCTATTACCTGAGTATTTGCCCAATTCATCCGCTAATTCAAATTCAATATGGTGCATTGTAACCTGTTAACGGCTTTGGCAATTGCTGCAGGAGCTCCACCCACTATTCCATCGTCGAGGTACCACAAGTTCACCTCAATGCTCTCGTTAGCACTGAACTCCTTTATTACATATTAAATGGTGAGAGCAAACAGAAATGGATCAAGTGGGTTCTCCTTGTTGCACACCCTGGTCCGATATTAAAGGATCCAGTCCACCAAATCTGAGTTTGGATGGTCCTTGATAGTCCCATCTCACACATTGAAGCACATCCTGCATCGTAGTCGACACCCTGTCCAAGATTGCTGCTCAGTCGACTGTGTTAAATGCATCTGACAAGTCCACCTTGGCCCATAACCAATCCGTTCTATCTCGATACAATGCATGTAATCTGCGTACCTTGTGTATTTATTTTCTCAATGGCGTTTGGTGTTGCGACTCCCAATTGCATAGGTAGAAGTAGCCTTGCAAATTGTGAACTCAACCTTAAGCATGCACACTTTGAAACAATTGGACGGACCCCTCCGTCTGTCTTTGGTAACCAGTCATTGACGCTACCGCCAACCATGTTGATAGCACCGGTGGAGCAAGTCTAGCGAGTAAATGGTTGATTAACTGTGCCACGCGTTCCAGTCTTTTAAACCGGCGACGTAGCCAGTTTAAAAGACTGATAGGCTCGCCACACTATTTCTCTGTCAACCTGAATCGTGTCTGTGACTACATGGCTGATTAAAACATCCAATGATCTTGATTGTCGTGCAGACTTGTGTTGACTCGGTAGAATTGGATGTAACTAACTCAGAATATCTCACACTGGCTCAGAAATTTCGCAAACCTATTGATGTCCGCCGTTGTACCGCTATACTGTAGTTACCCCGCCTGGTAATGATTATCGCTTCAAGTACACCGTTTCCCCCTTTGAAATTTTTGGGTTCTTTGACCTCTCCATTGATGGCAGTTCGCATGCCAGTGCATTTACGCAACTACACATATAACCATCAAGCCGACTAGCAATGCGAGATGCAGTCCCATGCGCACTTGACCGTTTTTGAGTAGGCTTCGGTATGTTGAAACACATCTTTGGCAGCACAACAAGCGAACTCACGATACCACAGAGTTCGTCGTAAGTACATCCTTGATCACAATGGCAAATAGTAATGCTGCTCGAGACCGAATTCACTGTGGCTGTCGAGCAAAAGTTTCGATCGAGAATTACACACTTTCATTAATGTAGAAAGGTCATCACTCTATGTTAGGAGACCGTTAAAGGCATAGAAGCAACGGAATGTTGCATGTTTACGGATATCGTCCCCGATACAATATGTGCATCGTTTCCGTTTTTCGGTCAAATATGCACTGAGTACAGTTCCACAGTGAAAAAAAAGGATTTATTTTAACGTGGCAAATGCGTGCCAGCGCACGCTTACATGACCACAACAAAACAAGACTGTGAATCAGGTGTCGAGAAGGTGTGAACGGAGGAGGTGTTTGAATGTGATAAAGGAAGGGGCGCGGCGGACGTCGAGAGGGAGTTGATTCCAGGCGAGTGAGGTGGCGACGAGGAAGGATGTGAGACCGTAGTTGTTGGAGTAATTAGGAACGTGGAGTAAGAGGGTATGACAGGAACGAAGCGATAGCGAGGTGGGGCGAGTATCGTCTAAGAAAAGAAGGTTGATGAACGATGAGGAGCCGACAGCGATGAAACGAAAGGACGCGAGAATAAGGCGGAGTTTGATGGGGATGTAGATCGTGGGCCAGGAGAGTTGGCAAAATATGTGGATGTGTGGTCGAAGCGACGGAGACGAAAGAGCACTTGAACGGCGGTGTTGATTATTCGTTGTAGGAGTAGGATGATGGATTTTGGAGAATTGGCGAAAAGGCTAAGGCAGTAATCGATTTTAGGGAAAAGAATGCGATGAAAGAAGAGACATACAAGAACGGAAGTCGATAAGCGGGCGGATACGGCGGATCCGCCTCCTTATCCGCCCCCTTAAGGAGGCGGATACTGTGGATCCGCACCCTTATGTATCCGCCGTATGTCGGCGGATACATATCCGCCGACATACGGCGGATGTGTTTGGTGTACGGGGGAGGATCCCCATTATTTTGGACTTTTTGGGGTTTAGAACGAGATGGAGATTGGATAGACGTTTGTAGATAGAAGAAAGACAGTTGGAGGCAGAAATGACGATATCGTGTATGCGATGTGCGGGTGCATGAGCATAGATTAGAATTTCATCGGCGTATTGCATGACGTTAAAGGAGTAAGGTTTGATAAACGGAGATAGGTCGCCAAGCAGAAGAGAGAAAAGCAGGGGACCTAGAACTGAACCTTTCGGGACCCCGCAAAAAATAGGGATGGGAGGGGAGGATGATGAATTAGAACAGACGCGAAAGGAACGGTCGGATAGATATGAGGCGAACCATGCTACAGAGGAGGAAGAAAAGTCGTAATCATAACGAAGGCGAGAAAGAAGGACGGAGTGGTCGACAATGTCGAATGCTGAGGAGAGGTCGAGGGAGATATTAACACTATATAGAGCCTTGTCTCGAGAAATGAGTAAGTCGTTGTACACTTTTATGCATGCGATTTCTGTCGAGTGATTAGAGCGGAAAGTGGATTGGAAAGGAGCGTACAGATTGGATGAGGAGAGATAAGCGTTGATTTGTATTAAGATGAGGCGTTCTAAGAGCTTAGAAAGAGTAGTGAGTAGTGAAATGGGGCGATAGCTAGAAGGAAGAGAGGGGTCGAGCGATTGTTTTTTAAGGAGGGGACGAACGATTGCGGATTTTCAGTGTGAAGGGAAGATACGACTGCGGATGGACGAGTTAAACAAGGTTGTGAGAAATGGGGATATCGATGAGCATATAGATTTTAATATGTGAGTAGGCAGGGGATCGGCAGGTGAGGTTTTGTTGGGCAAGGACATGAGGACATATGATACTTCTGTAGGTGAGACAGGGAGAAGATGAAAGAGTTCCGGAAGGATGAGAGTAGACTGGGCAGAGTGGGATAGGATGGAGACCGGGGTGTGAGAGAGCAACGTGGATACTTTAGTCTGGAGAAATGACGAATAATCATTGGCATTGATGTTGCACGGCGAAGAAGAGCGAGCAAGGATTCAGTTATAAGTATGCCAGAGAGTCTTAGAGTTGAATGAAGCGATGATTTTATTCTTCCAGAAGGAGTTGCATTTGGTACGTAGTAGGTTGCGATGAGACCGGCGAAGAGCAAGATAGGAATCACGGAAAGACAGTGTGATCGAGTGGAAATCACGTCTGAGTAAGCGGTGAGTGACTCGAAAAGCATGGCGGAGTCGACGCTTTGATAGTAGGCATTGGATGTCAAACCATGGGGCACGGTGCAAGCGACGGTGTGGGTGAGACTTTAAGAGCAAGAGAATATCGAGAGTGGATGTGAGTTCAGAGTGGAAAAGAAAGGCGAGATCGTGAGGAGATGAATATGTTATTGTGGGTAATGATAGAGATGATTTGAGTAAGGCAGAGCGGAGAAGGGAGGTCAAGATTTCTCCAAGGGCGACGTAGGATTGTAGGTGTGTGAGGAGGGGTGCGATTGCGAGTGAGATCAAGGTTGATAAGAAAGTGATCAGATAGACCAGGATCAGAGATGGACAGTGAGGTGTTGGCAGCAAAATGATCGGGGACGGCGATTATGTCGAGTGCCCCACCAAGTATATGTGTGGGGGCAGTGGAGATTAGTTTGTAATTGTAGTTGGATAGAATGTTGATGAACCGGATGGAATCCGTAGAAGAGGGGCGGTCTAGGCGGATATTGAAGTCGCCTAGAACGAGTGAAGGGATTGAGGACAAAGAACAATAAGAAAGGAGGTCAGCGAGTTCGGTAAAAAATAAGGCAGTAGGAGCTGATGAATTAGGACGGTATACAATGGCGAGATCTAAAGTGATCGGGTTAGAAGAACGAATATTGAGCAATTCAAAAGAGCAAGGACTGAAAGGGGGATTGATTTTGCGAAGAGTCGCGGGGTGACGCGCGAATGCGACGATGCCTCTATGATTCGAAAATTTGGAAGGGCATGAGCTGAGAGGGCGGGCGGATTCGACTAGGGAGCAACCGGTAGAGAGCAGACGGCGAATGGAAAGGTCGTCGGAATCTGAGTGCCAGGATTCGGTGAGGCAGAAGAGATCAATGGATTGCTTGGTGAATAGGTTGATGATAAGATCGGATTTATTGAGAATAGATCTAGTGTTGAGGAGACCGAGGCGGAAACCGTGTGTTGTGGCGAAAGAGTCTAGTGGATAAGACACATAGGAGAGATGGAGCGCCATCGAATTTTTGGACGGGTGTGGACAACTTGAAAATTTCCGTCTATAATTTGGATGGAGAGTGATGTTTCGCCGTTTTCCTCGCGAGGGCGTTTTTCGATGCGGGCTGAAGAGATTTGAGCAATTTCAAAAGGGGCGCGATCGGGAAAATTCGAGTGGTTGAAGATGCCATGAGTTTGAATTGTTGAGAGAGGACAGAAGACGCGTGAGAGCGATGCTTGAAAACAATTATTTAGGAGAGGGGGCTGGGAATGATTAGATAGAAGATTTGTTTATACGGATGAATGCGACAGGAGAAATTTCCTTGAAAAAAGATGGTTTATCCGCAGGGACAATAGACGAGAGGATGGATCTGAAGGCGGAAACATCGTGGTCTAGACGTGCTTGTGGAGATAAGGAGTTAGAAGGCGTGATATTAGTGACAATGACGCAACGATCGCGAGAAGCAAAGCGCTTCCGTAAAGGGGGACGGCTGACGTGAGTAGGTGATATCACGATAGAAGAGCTGGTAGTCTATAATTTGGAGGGATTTGGTTTGACGACGGGAGACATAGAGGATAATGATAATAAAGAGGGTGGCAAGCGATGTGAGGAAAAGTTATGAGTGGAAGGATAGTGGAGGTTGGTGGTGGTGATTTTGATTAATGGATGCAAAGTATTGAGAAACGAGACGGGAAGTACGGGACGTGGGGTGTCGGGGAGTGAAAATACATTAGTTGTAACAATTTGCGGCTCCGTCACTGTCTCGGTAGATTTATCATAAACTTGACAAAATCTATCTTGCTGCGATACTATTTGCGGCTCCTTCAGATTATCTGATGATGGATTATCTGATGATGACGTAGAAACGCAATGAGGGGTAGGAATGTAAGGTGATTTATCTGATACGACTAAAGAAATACTGGGTTGCAAATGGTCAATGACAGTAACATCAGAAGATTAAGCTGATTGATTGGGCAAAATTGAAGGATGTATAGTAATACCTGTAGAAGATATGGGAGATTTGCATTCTTAGAGGCAATCGAATGCGGAAGAATTGGGCATCGGGGTTGAAACTTATTACAATATAAAGAGGCATGTGTGGACATTGCTGCATTGCCAGATAGTTTCAATATATTTGTCTTGAGACTCTCTATTTCACTCTTCATCGTATTTATCATCTTTGCCGAACAGTAGCCACAGTAGAATTCGTTGTCTGCAAGGCAAGATGCCTGGGATTCTGAAGTCTAAATACTTACCCACGTGTGACCATCATTGTTTGAGCAAAGGACTTGTTGTTCAGATCCATTGGAAACATCTCTAACATCGGTGCTGGACACGAAATGGTTGGGAACTTAAGACTTTTGTTTTTTCTGACCCATTTGTATATAGTCGTTTGATTCGTGATTTTATTCTCCTTGTTGTATGTATATTAGATTGTATGTTATTTATTGTATTTACTTTAGATTAGTTAACTATACCGTAACTTTTAATCGTCAGCTTATTTGCTTTCCAATTAATATCCCCCATCGTTGAAAATAATATATCGATATGCTCGACTTTTTTTAAATAACGACATTGCGTTAATAACGTGGTATTGCGTCTGCCTGGCGTCGCGTAAGACGAACACATGATAGGCGGAAAACTCGCCCGCATGCTTGACATCGAATAACTCGCTTTCTCTGTCGAATCTCATGACAGAGATCATGCACTTTGGTTGACTCGCGATATAACCACCGTCTTCCTTTCGTAATGCTCGTTTAACGGCGAATGAATGGGTGAATGTTCCTCACGCATTTTTGTATTTGTATATATTCTTTGTCTCTTATTTTTGACTCTCAGAAGGTCGTATTGGCTCGTGGACTCGGTCTGCAGTTGTTGCGATTATTTTTGTAAGTTATCTATATTGTATATTATATTATCTCAGAATTTTTTTTTAAATTTCCAAATATTACAAAAATTATATTTTTAAAAATAATTGTAACATTTTAGCTAAATTAAAGTTTCACCAATAAAGTTGAAAACCATTGTTAAAAAAAGATTTATTTTAACGTGGCAAATGCGCGCCAGTTCACGCTTACATGACCACAAAAAAGAACAAAAAGCAAAATCATATGTCAAGAAGGTGGGTACGGAGACGGTATTTGAATGAAATAAAGGAGGGAGCGCGATGGAAGTCGAGAGGGAGCTTATTCAAGGTAAGTGTTACGGCGACGAGGAAGGATCGGATACCGTAGTTGTAAGAGTAATTAGGAACGTGGAGTAAAAGGGAATTACGGGAACGCGGTGATAGAGAGAGGTGGGCAGAGTGTCGTCTAAGAAAGGAAGGTTGATGAACGATGGTAAGCCGACAGCGATAAGACTAAAAGTTACGAGAAGAAGGCGGAGTTTGATGCGGATGTGGATGGCGGGCCAGGAGAGTTGGGCAAAATATGTGGATGTGTGGTCGAAGCGACGGAGACGAAAGAGCACTCGAACGGCGAGTTGATTATTCGTTGTAGAGGTAGGATTATGGATTTTGGAGGAATGGCGAAAAGGCTAAGGCAGTAATCGATTTTAGGAAAAAGAAAGGATGAAAGAAGAGATATACAAGAGCGGAAGTCAATAAGGGGGCGGATACAGCGGATGACACAGAGAATTAAGTTAGACGAGCGGACCTTGTCACGGACGAAGAATTTAAGGGAAAGGTGATCAACGAAATGGAAGCCTAAGAAAGTGAGATTGTGGACTATAGGAATGATCGATGAGCCAACCGTGGTTTACTTTTTGTAAACCACGGATGAATCAAGCCATCATCGTTTAGACCTTCGGTTTTATCCGATAGTCGAGATTCCTCGTTGGGTTGATAACCATTGGTCAAGCAGGACATTTTAACGGCAGACCCTCTTGCGTGCGACTCCGACAAATCTGTAAGAATAATAACCATTTCGAGCTCGAACTGCCTTTTGCCTTTTAATTCTACGTCGTGCTTAATACGCGAGTCGCCATCATTGACACGTTGTCGGATAAGGCTCGAGTAGTTTGGAAGACGCTGCTCATTAGGAGTGACTTGAATGAGATGACCAAGGGAATCGAACCGCAGAACAGGATCGTTACAAAGTCCAACGCCCATTTCTAAAAGTGGCCTACCCATCTCATCCAGGCTCTTCAGAATCGTCTTGGCGCTCCCCCTCATTAGTGCGAAGGATGCTCGTTGGAACAAATTGCTCACTGCTTTGTTGTATGGGACCCCGTTTCGCCAGGACATTGAGCGAGCCACAAATCGAATAAGCTTCTCCTCCGGACCGTTCCAACCTCCATAAGTCTCGATTACTGCGGCCGAGAAACAATAACCCGCTTCCTCCATCTTACGCTGATATTTCCTCTCTTTAACACATTCAGCGTATTTGTTAGCGGCAAAGCCGGGGGTTTGTGCTGCCATCGTCACAAAATACTTCTGTTGAGGATTGGTGACTGCAAAGTCAACCGCTAGTAGCGGGTCCTAGTAAATGAGAATGTCCGCCGAGCGTTCTCGAAAGTCCCGAACGAGTTTATCATGTGTCTCGTGGTGTCGTCAATAAGCTTCGATAGACAATGTTGCTTTGATGCTTGGGCAACATTTCCGAAAGGCGGACACAACTAGGCAAGAAAAAAATTATAAAAAACGAAAGACCTTTATTAGACATTTAAAAAACATCTTTCATTTTTTTGAGGATAGTGTAATAATACAAATTTATTTAATGTGGCAAATGCGTACAAGCTGTACGCTTACAAGTCCACAAACAAAAATGAAAAAGTCAAGCAGATAAATTGTTAAAATGGGATCGGATTTGTCGTTTGAAGCACTGCAGGGAAGTTGATTGGCGTATATGAATGGGCAGATGATTCCACGATAGAGGAGCAGCCATCAGGAAGGAGCGGAGTCCAAAGGAGGTAGAGTAGTTTGGGACATGTAAAAGAAGGGAATTACAGGAACGCAAGGAACAGTAAACAGGACGGGAATTATCAAGAAAAGGAAGGTTGAGAAATGAAGGGGTATGAAAAGTTACAAGGCGGAAAGCAACGATAAGAAGACGAATTTGAACACAACAATAAATTGTAGGCAAATCGAGAGAAGCAAGATGGTAGGATGTATGATCAAAACGACGAAGACGGAGGAGAATTCGGACAGCTGCGTTGACGATGCGTTGTAGGGGAAGAAGAGTGGATTTAGGTGAGTTGGAAAATAGACTAAGACAATAATCGAGTCTAGAAAAAAGGAGAGATGATATGAGAGTCATACAAGAAGGGAAATCGATCAATCTACGAACTTGACGGAGGTTGCGGAGTATCAAGGTAGATGAGCGTACTTTATCTCTAACGAAAGGTTTAAGTGAAAGTCGGTTGTCAAAATGGAAGCCTAGGAAAACGAGATTATCAACGATAGGAAGAATTGTAGAATTTAATGATACGGAGGGAGGTTCGAAGCCGAGGCGTCGAGGTAGGATCCACATAATTTTGGATTTATCAGGATTCAGAGAAAGGCGAAGGGAAGAAAGATGATTGGAAATTGAGACAAGACAGTCGGAAGCGGAAACACTAAGATCGTGAATACGATAAACAGGTGCATGAGCATAGATGAGAATGTCATCAGCATATTGCATAACATGGAAGTTAAATTTATGAGAAATCGAAGACAAATCACCAAGAAGAAGAGAGAAAAGTATAGGGCCTAATACGGAGCCTTGTGGAACACCGGACGGAATGGACGAAGGATGGGAGAGAG
Source organism: Pomphorhynchus laevis (assembly GCA_012934845.2). Lineage (NCBI taxonomy): Eukaryota > Metazoa > Acanthocephala > Palaeacanthocephala > Echinorhynchida > Pomphorhynchidae > Pomphorhynchus > Pomphorhynchus laevis. The sequence goes on from WNNJ02002706.1 coordinate 245,213, forward strand.
AAGAGTTAGAATATACGCGAAATGTACGGTTTGATAGATATGAAGAAAACCATGATACAGTGGGTAAAGAGAAGCCATAATCATGACGAAGGCGATGGAGAAGAATCGAGTGATCGACGATGTCAAAAGCAGACGATAGATCAAGAGAAACTATGACACTACATAATTTATGATCGCGCGATATGAGTAAGTCGTTATAAACTTTAAGACATGCAATTTCGGTAGAGTAATTAGAGCGAAAAGCGGCTTGGAAGGGAGGAAATAAGTTGGAGGAATAGAGATATGTATTAACTTGCTTAAGAACGAGACGCTCAAGGAGTTTAGAGAGGGTTGGGAGAAGTGAAATAGGACGGTACGAAGATGGTAGTGAGGAGTCGAGAGATTGCTTTTTGATGAGAGGACGAACAGTGGCGCATTTCCAGATGGAAGGAAATGTACGGCTACGGATGGACGAGTTGAACAATGTGGTTAGGAAGGGTAAGATAAAGGAGCAGATATTTTTAAGCAAGTGAGTGGGAATTGGGTCAGAAGGAGAGGTTTTATTAGGTAATGACAGCAGAACCGAAGAAACTTCATCAGACGAAACGGGAAGGTGGAATAGTTCTGGGAGGGAAGTATTTAAAGATAAGAGTGGGTACAAGGGGGCTATGGGTAGTAGGAAAAGTAAATTAGATAGCTTAGTTTGTAGATAAGAAGAAAATTCATCAGGATTTATATTACAAGGGGTAGATGATCGTGAAAGAATTGAGTTTAAGATTTTCCAATGATATTTAGAGTTGGAAGATGACTTGAGTTGATTTCGCCAAAAGATAGTACGTTTAGTACTTATAAGAATGAGATGTGAACGGCGTTGAGAAAAGTAGGAATCACGAAGATTTGGAGGGAGTGAGTTGGGTGAACGTTTAAGAAAGCGTTTATACATACGAAAAGAGTGACGGAGTCGACGCTTGGAAAGACTACAGTCAGAATCGAACCAGGGAGCATGGCGCAAGCGCTGGGAACGTCGAAGTCGACTAGGTAGAAGGTTATTGAGGATCGACGTAAGTTCAGAATCAAACAGAATGCAGAGATCATCGGGAGAGAGATAGTTAAGAGGAAGTGAAAAGAGTGAAGAATTGAGTAAGGCTGTGTAGAGAACAGGGATATCGAGAAGCTTCCAGGGTCGACTTGGTGTAGATAAAGGTAAAGGCGGAGAAGGAGGATGGGGACGAGTAAGAGTAATAGTGACAAGGAAATGATCGGACAAACCAGGATCAGTAATTGACAAGGAGGTATAGTCATTGAAGCAGTTAGGAACAGCAATGATGTCGAGAGCACCGCCGAGAATATGAGTTGGGCTTGTTGAAAGTAATTTATAGTTAAAATCAGAAAAAAGATTAGTTAAAGTGATAGAGTCAGAGTCAGACGGGCGATCAAGACGAATGTTAAAGTCACCGAGAACAAAAGAAGGAGTATAAGACAATGAACAGTGAGACATTAGATCTGCAAGGTCGTTAAAGAAGATACGTGATGGGGCAACTGAACCTGGACGGTATACAATCACAAGTTCCAGAGGGAAAGGCGTTGATAATCTGCATATGAGTAATTCAAACGAAGTGTAACGGATGTTAACGTTGATTTTACGTAAAGACATTGGGTGACGAGTAATGGCAACAATACCGCCATGGTTAGACGCAGTAGATGTATGAGATGTAATTTGACGAGCTGATTCAACTAGAGAACAACCAGAGCGACATAGACGACGAATAGCAAGATCGTCAGAGTCAGAGTGCCAGGATTCGGTAATGCAGAGAATATCGATAGATAATTGATCGAAGATATCGAGAAGCATATCAGCTTTATGAAGAATGGAGCGAGTATTGAATAGACTAAGACGAAAAGTATGCTTAGGAGCGAGATCGACTAGCGAAGAAGACAAGGGGAGAGATGGGACGCCATCGAATTTTTGGCCTTGTGTGAAGAACGTGAAAATTTTCGTTGATTTTACGTATAGATAAGGATGACTCGCCGTTTGTTTCACGTCGATGTTTTTCAATGCGAGCTAAATTGAGCTGGGCAATATCAGAAGGGAGCGGTCAGGAAAGATACGGCAAGTAGATGAAGTGGTAAGAAGTTTAAAACGTTGGGAGAGTACCGAAGAGGCATGTGAACTATGTCGGAAAACGATTTTTAAGAGTGGAGGACTGAGATGATTGGATTTAGTGGATTTGTTTAAACGAATAAAGGATACAGGAGCGATATTATTGAAGAGCGATGGGTTATCATAAGGAAGAATGGTTGCTAGAATAGACCTGAAAGCAGATACATCATCATCGAGGCGAGATTGTGGAGAAGCAGATTCGGAAAGCTTTAAGTTTGATATGATTATACAGCGATCGCGCGAAGGAAAACGATTTCGTGGAAGTGGTGGACGGACAGAGCTGGTAGGAGTCGAGGTAGATGAGCAGATAGAAGTGGAAATGACAGGGGTGCTTGATAAAGAATTAATATTGGTTGGAGCAAGTGTGACAGGAGCGGAGTGTTGAATCGGTTGATCAGAGATGTGACTGGATATGATTTTAAATGAAGGATGTAAATTATTTGGAAGTGTTACGTGGGAGGTAGAGTAAGGAGAATTAAAATAGGTTGGGGCATGAGTGACAGGAATGGAGTGTTGAATCAGTTGATCGGAAATGTTACTGGAAATGATTTTGATGGAAGGGCGTAAATTATTGAGAGGTGATACAGGAGAAGTCGAGTAAGGAGTACATGAGGAGAATAAAGAAGTTTGAGATTTATTTAGATTGGGGAGGAATAGGAAAGAGGAGGTACGAGATGAAAAGCTTTACCGTTAGCATTGTTAGAATGAGAAAGATTAATGGAAGTTTGGTACGTAGTTGAACGAGGAGTGTGTGAGAGAGTAGGTTCAATAATGGGATTATATGATGCGAAGTCAGGTGTTGATGCGAGGGAAACATCTAAAACAGCATTGGTCTGAGTGGTCGTGTGTGATACAGGAGTAGATGAGCAGGATAACTGTAGTAGTCGTACTGATGTACAAAAACCGCAAGTGAAATGTTTATGTTTATACATCGAGTGGTCGGATATTTTAACACGAACAAGTGTCCATACATCGCAATCTTTGGAATCGCATCCAACTTTAAAGCTGGTATAACCATCATTGCATTTAGATGTGGAAGATTCTTGATCAAGAACAGGGATCTGAGATCGCGCTTTTTTAGGCATGACCTTTTATCGATAGATTGAGCTCAATCCGCGAGCGTAGCGAGCGGAACTGACAGGAATAATCTGGAACTGACAGGAATAATTGTAATTTGCTAGAACAGTTATAAATTTTCTAGTGTGGAAAATTAATTTCGAGTGTAGGTAAAGTTTGCAATTAAAATTAAATAAAAAAAATAAAATTTAATTTTTTTTTCAAAAATAAAATGCTGAAATTAAAACGAAAGGGGGAAAACCAGACCTTGCTGATATGTTTCCAGGAAATGAGCAAGGATCGAGGTTCAAGTTTTGAGCAGCAGAATTTACACTCGAAATAAAAGCAGCTGGGGAATGTTGGCAACAGTATGGTAAGCCCAAGCCCCCATTTTTAGCGGTAAGCAAGCTTGTAGTCACGCACTCTCGTCTGGCTGAATGGAAGTGATCTTTCCAAAACACTACTTCACCATGAGGTCAAATAAGCGAAGAAATTCGTTAGCATCTTTAGGATCAACGGAACCCATCAGATGGTTGACCCTCGAGGGAAGAAGCACACTCACGAAGCAGATTATTGGCGACTTGTAGGTCTGTCAGATCCCCGAGGGACTCAATATCTCTGCGCAAACTGGGAAGAATTGTGCTGTTCAGGAAGTCGGAACAGTAAACTCGAGATCCGATAGGAGAGCCTAGAATTGAGATATTGCCTGACGTATTGGCGAGGGTAATTAAAGGAAAGCTCTGCCTAACCAATGCGATTCGACTAGCCTCTCCAATTAACTCGGTCTTCCAATTCATCTCCAAAACAATAGTATGGAAGCTCGACGAAAGGTACACCAAAGTCTTTACAACAGCCTCATGCGAACCAGCTAAAATACCATCATCAAGGCCGTCAATATCGTTAAATTGAGATTTGTTTTTGCGTTTGAAGCACGACAAGGAGTGATTATTATTCACAACATGTTTTAGCCTTAATGCCTTTTAGACAGATCAAAAGAAAGAGATAATAATACAATTTATTTAACGTGGCAAATGTGTGCAAAATGCACGCTTACATGACTACTAACAAACAAAAAAAGAACATCAAAAGTCACAGATAATTAGTTAATTGTTGAAATGGTATTGGATTTGGTGTTTGAAGCACGGTATAGATGTTGATTGGCGGATATGAAGAGGCAGTTGATTCCACAAGAGAGGAGCAGCCACAACGAAGGAGCGGAAGTCAAAAGAGGTAGAGTAGATTGGGACATGTAAAAGAAGGGAATTACGGGAACGCAGAGAAATAGTGTTGGTCATTCCCATTGATACAGCAATAAGCGCAATTTGTTTGTCGGAGTCATTATTTAATAACGACATTTTCGTTTTAACATTATAGTTTGAGAGAGCAGCAATTTTTTTCTGGCAACGAATTCTAAATATAAAAAATTCTGAAATAACCTTTACGATTTAGGCAACCGACCATGTGAACGACTATACAGAGTTAAACTATGACAAGGCAAGACTGATGTCGAAGACAAAAATCTAAAAGGTATTGTACTAACGGGAGCTTTATTAAACAATCTACAAACATAATAATAAGTTAGTGTTCTTAACATATGTTATCTCACCCACTACGTAGTCATCCAAATACTTGGGTCTTTGTCGTTGTTTTCGGTTGCTGTGAAATACATCGACATTCGAGTCCGTTTGTTTAGATGTGGTTGATATCTCATCGTTCTGTTCGTCTCCAACATGTTCCTCTGGATTCATATGGTCGGTCGTATCTTGGTCATTCTTATTCAAATTGAATTGGTGATCACGTGTATCATGATGACCTTCGACCAACTCCTCAGTATGTTGATCGTATGGAGTACATATAGTGAATTCCTTGTTGATCGGATCAGGACTGGTACTTAGTTGGATACACTCCTTGATACACGGAGCAAGTTGTTTAGTCGACACTGTCGATTCGCGTCAATCACTTAAGCGAACGAGGGCGTAATATGGACTGGCATTAATGAGATCGACTCTCTCCACTAAAGGATCGTACTTGCTCGTGCGATTTTGTTTCTTCAATAGCACGGGACCTGAAGAAAGTAGCCATGTCGGAATACTCTATCAAGTATAGGAACATCGTTGGAATCTCAGAAACCTTTCGTAATGAGTTTCTCCTGTTTGAGTACATAGGAGAGAATGAATTGAGTGAGGCGCAGTTGAAAGGGAACTTTCCCAATGCTCAATGGGCAGTCGACGAGTTCGAATATCAAGTTCGATGCTTCTCTACAGAATTCCGTTATATCTCTCCACCTGACCATTGTCAGTGGGGTTGTAAGGTGTGCTTCTGCTAAAGGCAACACCGTTTCTGCATAAATAATCAGATAATTCGCGGAACATGAACGAGGTTCCCCTATCAGAATGTACAAACGAGGGTGTACCGAATAGTGCGAATATCTGACTCAGACACTTTATCGCCGTTTTGGTCGAGATATCGGGACAAGCGAAGCCAAATGGGAACCAGGAGAATTCGTCCACCATTACAAGCAAATAACGATTTCTAGAAGTTGATGGCATGGGTCCTTTAAAATCGATTGATATTCTTTCAAATGGTTGCGTAGCTTTAATCATAGAAATGGCAGGATGACGATGGAATGACGGTTGAATTTTAGCATACACCACACAGTCCCCCACTTCGCGCTTAACTTCATCGGTCGAGAATTGCAGGTTGCGTGAGCGGACAAAATGTGTCAATCGTGTAAAACCAGGATGACATAGGGTATCATGAATTAAACGTAACTGAGATATTGACGTTTTAATTGCCGCACAACGCACTCTAGACATTGCGTCTGCTAAAATGTTATCATATCCGCGACGATACGTAATGTGAAATTTGAACGGGGCCAATTCTAATCTCAATCGGATTAATTTTTCGTTCGTTATGCGACTTTGATTATTTGAGTAAACGAACGCCACGCTTCATTGATCTGTTATAATTTCAAAATGACGACCCAATAAGTAGTGTCTCTAATGCTTAATACTCTCTACAATAACTAGAGCCACCTTCTCTATAGCGGCGTAATGTTTAGCTTCATCGTTTAAGGTTCTAGAGAAAAATGCAACTGGTCGATTTTCCTGTATCAACACATCCGCTATACATAAATTAGATGCATCTGTATCGACCGTAAACATTTTTTGTATATCGATGTTAGCCATTGTTGCCTTCATAATTTCTTGTCTAAGATCATTGAATGTCTTAACGCGTCGTCACATAATAGAAACGAATCGGATTGTTGTGATTTAATAACTGAACTATGTTTACATGTTTCTACTTTTACATATTTCTAGATATTGAATAAAGCTTAGTTTGGTTCATTACAGTTTATTCAATATTGTTATTACTGATGGAGCGATATTTAAAGCCTGAACAGCTTACTCTACTTGCCAATTCGAACGATGCACAACAACAATGGAAACACTGGCCATATCGTTTCGACGCGTTCATCGCTCGTTTGGAAACACCTACCGACGCTGATAAGCTTGATATTCTTATAAATCATCTCTCACACGCGCTGTTCGCGCGAGTTCATGATTGTAAAACGTTCAAAGATGCGATGAACATCCTTTCAAAATCGTTCACGGCAACCCGAAATCCTCCTTCGACCGATACAAGCTATATACATCCAAGCAAAATAATGATCAATCAGTCAAGGATTACATGGATAATTTGGAATCTCTCGCTCGACGCTGCACATTCAATCCTTTGGGTTCAGAGGAGCACGGAATGTGATTATTTGCGATGCTTTCATTGCCGGAATTGCGTCTAATTTCATTAGACAACGGATTCTAGAGTCTAACTGTGTCGATCGCAATCAGGCATTTCAAATGACCCAGACGATCGAACTAGCTCAAATACAAGCTGCGTCGTTTAATACATCTCAGTTACCCGATCAGACGACAACTCAAGACGAAGTTCAAATACATTCGACGATTTACCGAGATTCCACGACTCCCTCTCGAGATGAAACTTCAGCGTTTGTTCAAAAATCTCAGCGAAAATGCATTTTCTGCGTTTGACGATCACATCGGCGATCCGATTGTCCTGCTCGTGGCGCTACATGTCATTACTGCAACAAACAAGGACATTTCGAGCGCGCTTGTCTTACCAAGCAACGAAATGGCCGAACATTGACTGCACATACAATTTCAGTAATCCAGTCGAACAACCGAACTGCTTTGCAGACAATCGAACGACAATTACAGTGCTTACTAATTACAGTTAGTATAAAAATAATGACATTAGAGCTTTAATTGACACGGGAAGTTCTTCAAATTTCATAGACTCTAGATGTGCATCCGATCTCAAATTACGTACGTCACCGTGTAATGCAAAAACCTCTTTGGCCGATCAGAGATGTCATTCGAGATGTCTCCGCAAATCTGTTGTATCATTCGACTATAACGAAAATACTTATCATTCTACCTTTTTCGTAATGGAGGGATTGTGTTGTCCATTAATACTAGGGAAGCCATTATTGTCCAAACATTCGTCCATCACCATAAATTGTGGCAATCCAAGTGGAAATCCACTCGTCATTTGTACACTCAACGCAATGAAGATTGAACCACCGAAACTCTTCCCTCCATATTGTATTTATTGGAAGCCTATAACTACCCCTACACGTAGACAATACCCTAGAAATCTCGCTTTTATTAAGCTCGAAATCCAACGTTTGCTAAAGAACAAATAATCAAACCTTCAATGTCTCCATGGCGATCTCAGGTGTTGATTGTTCTCAGAAATAATAATAAATGTCGAACAGTAGCTGATTACTCTCAGACTGTAAACCGACTGAAAGCACTAGACGCTTATCCTCTACCACGCATCGATAATCTCATTGATAAAATGGCTACCCAAAACGTATTTTCGCGGATAGATCTTAAAAACGCATACCATCAGGTTGAACTACGAGAAGAAGAGCGACGATTTACAGCATTTGAGGCAAACGGCGGGTTATATCAATTTACAAGAGTACCTTTCGGACTAGCCAATGCCGTTTCAGTTTTCAAGCGACTTATTAACCGGATTATCGAAACCGAATCACTAAATGGGACTTACGACTACTTGGATGACGTTGTTATTTGCGGGAAGGACTTAAACGAGCATAACGAAAATCTCGAAAAATTTACTGAAGCATCTAGAAAATACAACATCACATTAAACTATGAGAAATGCGCATTTCAGGCAAAAACTATCCATATTTTAGGGTATGAGATTGGCAATAACATCAAAAGTCCTGACAGTAAACGAGTTGAGACATTAAAGAATCTAAAAGTTCCATCAGAGAAAAAGGGGTTAAAACGCATTCTCGGACTGTTCTATCATTACGCAAAATGGATTCCACAGTTTTCAAAACGAGTAAAACCGTTAAGCACCGAAGAATTCCGTTTGAATATTGACGCCTTGCGTGACTTCGCTGACATTTGAGACTATTATTGAATCTAGCATGGCTCCTATAGATTTTGTAAACGTTTCACTATAGAAACAGATGCATCGGAATATGCAATTGGCGCTGTCCTCTCTCAACAATCTCGACCTGTTGCGTTCTTTTCGAAAACTTTGCCGCCTTCCTCAATTCGAATGTATTCTATCGAAAAGGACGCATACGTGTTAGTTGAGAGCGTCCGATATTAGCGACACTATGTGGCATCTAATCAATTCAATATAATCACAGCGCTGCGTTCCGTTTCGTTTATATTCGATAAACTACGACACTGTAAGATTAAAAACAAAAAAATAATGCACTGGCGACTCGATCTTTCGGAATTCGAATTTAACGTCATCTACCGACAAGGAAGTCTAAATGAAGCTGCCGACGCCCTGTCGCGCGATATTGTGTTCGCATGTTCTGCTACCCAGCATATGAATGATCTATCCAAGCTTCAACGAATTCACCAGACATTATGTCACCCTGGAACTACCAAATTATATAATTTCGTACGTTCTCAGAATCGTCCGTACTCGAGTTCTGATGTTAGGCAAGTCGTATCGGAGTGTGTCTCATGCAGTGAAATTAAGTCTTAGTTTCACAAACCCAACCAATAAACCCTTATTCGTTCTGAAAGGCCATTTGAAAGGTTATCGATTGATTTTAAAGGAACGTTACCCACTGATTCTCGAAATATATATGCTAAAGGTCATCGACGAATATAGTCGTTACCCATTCGCGTTTGCATGTAGTGATATGACATCGAGTTTGCGTTATCAAGTGTTTAAGTTAGATAGTCAGCCTATTTAGGGCCCCTTCGTCTATACATAGTGATAGGGGTCTCGCGTTCACGTCGAAAGAATTTCAAAACTACATCCAGGGCATAGGAACAGTTTTAACTCACTCTAGTATTTACCACCCACAAGGGAATGGGCAAGTAGAGAAGCTAAATGGCTCACTTTGCGAACAATACGATTGCGTCTGAAGGATCTATCCAAACCGATCTCAAAATGGAAAGACGCACTACCGGATGCTTTACAATCAATAAGGAGCTTACTATGTACTGCTACAAATTATTTCCGTCACAAGCGTATGTTCAATTTTAAAAGAAAATCGCCCCAATGTCGAGCGGACCTTACTGGTTGACCAGCAGTGGACCTGTTTGGGTTTGCAACTTTACACTGGGTTCTAAGTAATGCGAGTTTGTAAAGAAAGCTCATTTGATTAATGCTAACCCTAAATTCGCTATAATTAGAACGGGCGACAACCGCGAATATACCGTATCCACTCGGGATCTAGCTCGATATCCTCGTCAGCTGATGAACAATGACAAAAATAGCGACAAAGATACGTTATCTGATAATTATCCGGTAACCGATGACCGCGGATTTCCAAGAAACGATTTTATGAACTCGGATACACCGCCCGATCGTGTGATGGATCACAAAGGAAGCTCTATCGAAGTGTCAACACCTAATGATGCCGAGAAGACTACCACAATACAGATTAAAAATCAAGACACTGGCGTTGACAACGAGCCTCCGAATCGAGTGCAAGACGTTTACCTTCTCGGTATAAAGACTATATTGTGGGGGTGAATGTTGTGACTTAATAACTGAACTATGTTTACATGTTTCTACTTTTACATATTTCTAGATATTGAATAAATCCTAGTTTGGTTCATTACACGGATATTATAAGCGGTCGAATTTTCTCAGAGAAACTACAAATCCACCTGGAATAGTGGGCAAACAACCCGAGTACCCGCTTATTTTCAGTTGACGTAGACGGTGGTTCCATATCTTTGAGGACTTGTATGCGATCATTGTCTGGCTGTATCTCGCCGAAAGTAATGACATAACCTAACAGGTTAATTTGTTGTTTCCGAATTTCGGATTTATCTGCATTGATGGTCATACCGTATTTGCGAATAACATTCTGGAAGTCGCGCAGATTACGATCATGATTTTCAGCTGAGTGACCGCAGACTGTCACGTCGTCTAGATAGGCGAATACATCCTTGAGGTTCTGTTAAGCAATGATGCTGTCAATTGTTCTCTGAAAGACTGCTGGGGAATTGGTTAATCCGAATGGAACACGACAAAACTGGTACAGTCGTCATGCAGCTCCAAACGCGGTGTACATACGTTCATCAGGGTGAATCGGCAATTGGTGATACGCTGATTGTAAATCGAACTTACTAAACACTATAATCAGCGACCTTCTGTACAATGGTATCTATTCGAGGCAATGGGTAGGCGTCCAGATGTGTAAATTTGTTTATAGTCTGTGCATAATTTACGACCAGCCTAAGTTTCTCTCGTGGACTCTGCACCACAAGAACTTAAGCCCTCCATGGTGATCGACTGGGCTATTAATATTCTCTTTAAGCATCTGATCAACTTCTGTTTGAATAAATCGAATATGCTCGGAACTGTATTGTCTTGATCTGATGGCTGCAGGTTTACAATTGGTTACCAACGACGCAAACAACCGAGGTGGATCGACCTTCATCCGTGATAAGGCATTGAGATACAATGAGATAAGGCATTGAGATACCGTTTGTACCCTAAAAGTCCATTGTATTGGACTCGTAATTCGACATAAATGGATGACCAAGTATGACGTCGTAATTGAGGTTAGGTAAACAGAGCAGGCGTATATCATTTTTGTTGCCGTTTGGAAGTTGAACGTTAGCAGAGCAGCAGCAAACAACCGTTGATGTATGGCCTTTCGTCGACATAGACACCGTTTCTCTACGTGGTGTGATATTCAGCTTGAGCCGATTTACGAGCTTGAAGTCGATAAAGTTTTCGGAGTTGCTAGTGTCGAAAAGTGCAACCACATCACTACCGTTTACTTTTATGGTTTGTGCGGCTATATGAAGACCATGCTTACCCATAGATTTGAGCATAACTGTCGTCAAACGTGAATCTTTATGATGAGTGTCGATCATGTTGATACGAGATTTCTGCTTCGGTTTTTTATGCACATTCAATTTCTTTAGGCAGCACATTCCATGCATTTAAGGACCGATGTGAAAGTCGCACCGTTATTGTCGACCACTCCGTCCTCCTTTATCGCCTTCCTTATGATTACGGCTTTTCTTCTTCCTACGTAGCATGGTTTGCCTTATATCTATCCAACCGTTCCTTTCGCGTCTGTTCTAATTCATCATCCTCCCCTCCCATCCCTATTTTTTGCGGGGTCCCACAAGGTTCAGTCCTAGGTCCCCTGCTTTTCTCTCTTTTGCTTATCGATCTCTCTCCGTTTATCAAACCTTACTCCTTTAACGTCATGCAATACGCCGATGACATCCTCATCTATGCTCATGCACCCGCACATCGCATACACGATATCAGCGATTTTGCCTTCAACTGCCTTTCTTCTATCTACGAACGTCTCTCCAATCTCCATCTCGTTCTAAACCCCGACAAGTCTAAAATAATGTGGATCCTCCCCCGTAAACCAAACATATCTCCTCCCACTGTATCTTTTGCCTCATCGATCATCCCCATAGTCCACAATATCACCTTCTTAGGCTTCCATTTTGATGATCATCTTTACCTTAAACTCTTCGTCCGTGACAAGGTCTGCTCGTCTAACTTAGTTCTTCGTGACATCCGCTGTATAAGCCCCCTTATCGACTTCCGTTCTTGTATGACTCTTCTATCATCCCTTCTTTTTCCTAAAATCGATTACTGCCTTAGCCTTTTTGCCAATTCTCCAAAATCCATCATCCTACCACTACACGCATAATCAACTCCGCCGTTCGAGTGCTCTTTCGTCTCCGTCGCTTCGATCACATATCCACATATCTTGCACAATTTTCCTGGTCCACCATCCACATCCGCATCAAACTCCGCTTTCTTCTCGTAACTTTTCGTCTCATCGCTGTCGGCTCCCCATCGTTCATCAACCTTCCTTTCTTAGACGACACTCGCCCCACCTCGCTATCGCTGCGTTCCCGTCATACCCTCTTACTCCACGTTCCCAATTACTCCAACAACTATGGTCTCCGATCCTTCCTCGTCGCCGCCTCACTCGCCTGGAATCAACTCCTTTTCGACGTCCGCCGCGCTCTCTCCTTTATCACATTCAAACACCTCCTCCTTTCACACCTTCTCGACACATGATTTACATTTCTGTTTTATTGGGACTTTTCCATGTGGTAATTTATATAGTGATGGAGGATGACCTCTACGAGCTGACGAACTAATCTTCACATAATAAACAATAGGATTTATATTTTCGTGGCAAATTCGTGCCAGCGCACGCTTACATGACCACAACAAAACAAATATAAATAATGTGTCGAGAAGGTTTGAACGGAGGAGGTGTTTGAATGTGATAAAGGAGGGAGCGCAGCGGAAGTCGAGAGGGAGTTGATTCCAGGCGAGTGGGCGGCGACGAGGAAGGATCGGATACCGTAATGTTGGAGTAATTGGGAACGTGGAGTAAGAGTGTATGACAGGAACGCAGCGATAACGAGGTGGGTTGAGTGTAGTCTAAGAAAGGAAGATTGATGAACGATGGGGAGCCGACGGCGTTGAGACGAAAAGTTACGAGAAGAAGGCGGAGTTTGATGCGGATGTGGATGTTGGACCAGGAGAGTTGGGCAAGATATGTGGATGTGTGGTCGAAGCGACGAAGATGAAAGAGCACTCGAACGGCGGTGCTGATTATTCGTTGTAGGGGTAATATGATGGATTTTGGAGAAATGGCGAAGAGGCTAAGGCAGTAATCGATTTTAGAAAAAAGAAGTGATGAAAGAAGACATACATGAACGGAAGTCGATACGGGGGTGGATACGGCGGATGTCACGGAAAATAAAGTTAGACGAGCGGACCTTGTTACGGACGAAGGGTTCAAGGGAAAGGTGATCATCGAAATAGAAGCCTAAGAATGTGAGATTGTGGATTATGGTGGATGATTGATTAGTCAAATGATACAATGGGTAGATATATGTTAGGTTGACGGTGGAGGATCGACATTATTTTGGACTTCCTATGGTTTAGAACGAGATGAAGATGAAAGGTGCGTTTGTAGATTAAAGAGAAACCGTTTGAGACAGAAATACTGATATATCATATACAGTAAGCGTTTGCATGAGCATAGATGAGTATGTCATTGGCTTTTTGCATGACGTTTAAGGAGTAAGGTTTTGTAAACGGAGATAGATCGCCAAGCATAAGAGCGAAATCACGGGACCCAGGACTGAACCTTGTGGGATCACCCAGAAAATATAGAGGGGATGATTATTTATTAGAACAGACGCATAAAGAACGGTTGATAGATATGAGGCAAACCGAGCTACGGAGTTGGTAGACAATCCGTAATCATAACGAAGGCGTAATAAGAAGGATGGAATTGTCGACGATTTCGAAGGCCAAGGAGAAGTCGATGGAGATGATAACACTATATAGAGTTTTGTTATGAGAAATGTGTAGGTCGTTGTAAACTTTCAAGCAGGCGATTTCTGTGGAGTGACTAATGCGAAAGCGGATTGTAAATGAGGGGACAGATTAGATGAAGAGAGATAAACGTTTATCTTGATTAAGATGATGCGTTCTAAGAACTTTGAAAGAGTAGAGAGGATTGAGATGGGGCGATTACTAGAATGAAGAGAGGGATCGAGCTATTGTTTCTTAAGGACGAGATGAAAGATGGTGGATTTTTAGTGTAAATGGAAGATACATTCAAACATTTAAACAATTCAACTGTTTGTATTTTAATTTTTTGAGAATGATTTTTCGACTAGTTGGAATACTGAGTTGGCTTGCTCAAAAGCAAATCGAATGGTTGAGATGTTTCGTAGAACTTTTAGTGTGTTGAGTCTAGTTTCATTTACAGCACTCGCCAACGCTTTTGTGATCAGTCATCTTACCTGTGCATCACAATGTTCGTTCCCAAGAACAGTTTATGAGGAAAGTACAATTGAAAATGTGCTGCGCCGGGCAGCAAAGCTCGTAAATTCAGTTAAAGCCTTACCTTATAATGAAAGGCTAAAAAATTTTTGTATGGTTTCTATAAGCGACCTTCGGTTTCAACGAGATATGTGTTCAACATGGGAAGCTTTACACAAGGGAGATCACGTCTTAAGAGAATTGATGACTGTTCGGAAAAGTCGGGCTTTGCGTGGACACAATTTTACTTTAACCCATCGCCGAGTTATACGCTCTAAAACTGTACAATTTGGACACCGAATCGTAGGTAAGTGGAACCGATTAAGTGAAGAAATTGTCAACTCAAGATCGGTTTCAGCATTCAAACATGAACTTTTTTGACTTTTGTTTGTGAGTCTTTCTTTTTTTTCTTTACTTTTTCTTTTTTTAACTGTGCAACTATGAGCTTTGCTGGTCTGTTTGTCGAAATAATAATAATTTAACCTATTTATTTGCTTGACGTTTTCTTTGTTGTTAGTAGACTTGTAAGTTCGCAGCTGGCACGCATTTGCTACGTTAAATAAATTTTTATTATTTATAGTTTGCCTCATATCTATCCGTCTGTTCTTTTCGCCCCTGTTCAAATTAATCATTTACCCTCCTATCCCTATTTTCTGCGGGGTCCCACAAGCTTCAGTCATAGGTATTCTGCTTTTTTTTGCTTCTAGCTAGCGATCTCTATCCGTTTATCGATCCTTACTCCTGTACCGTCATGCAATACGCCGATGACATCTTCATCAATGCTCATGCGCCCGCTCATCACATACACAATATCGCCATTTCTGCCTCCAACTGATTTCTATTTACAAACGTCTCTCCAATCTTAATCTCGTTCTACGCACAGACAAGTCCAAAATAAGGTGGATCCTCTCCTGTCAACCTAACGTATCTCCTACTCCTATATATTTTACCTGATCAATCATCCCCAGAGTCCACAATCTCACTTTCTTAGGATTCCATTTCGATGATTATCTTTTTCTTAAATCCTTCGTCCGTGACAAGGTCCGCTCATCTAACTTAATTCTCCGTAACATCCGCCGTATCCGCCCCCTTAACGACTTCCGTTCTTGAATGTTTCTCCTTTCATCGCTTCTTTTCCCTAAAATCGATTACTGCCTTAGCCTCTTCGCCATTTATCCAAAATCCATCATCCTACCCCTACAACGAATAATCAACTTCGCCGTTCGAGTTTTATTTCATCTCCGTCGCTTTGATCACACATCCACATATCTTGCCCAACTCTCCTGGTCCACCATCCACATCCGCATCAAATTCCGCCTTCTCGTAACTTTTCGTCTCGTCATTGTCGGCTCCCCATCGTTAATCAACCTTCCTTTCTTAGACGACACTCGCCCCAACTCACTATCGTTGCGTTCTCGCCATAAAAAAAGTTAAAAAAAAAGTTTGAGATAAAATAACATACATTCCAGATTATTCCTGTCAGTTCCAGATTATTCCTGTCAGTTCCAGATTATTCCTGTCAGTTCCAGATTATTCCTGTCAGTTCCAGATTATTCCTGTCAGTTCCAGATTATTCCTGTCAGTTCCAGATTATTCCTGTCAGTTCCAGATTATTCCTGTCAGTTCCAGATTATTCCTGTCAGTTCCAGATTATTCCTGTCAGTTCCAGATTATTCCTGTCAGTTCCGCTCGCTACGCTCGCGGATTGAGCTCAATCTATCGATAAAAGGTCATGCCTAAAAAAGCGCGATCTCAGATCCCTGTTCCTGATCAACAATCTTCCACATCTAAATGCAATGATGGTTATACCAGCTTTGAAGTTGGATGCGATTCCAAAGATTGCGATGTATGGACACTTGTTCGTGTTAAAATATCCGACCACTCAGTGTATAAACTTAAACATTTCACTTGCGGTTTTTGTACATCAGTACGACTACTACAGTTATCCTGCTCATCTACTCCTGTATCACACACTACCACTCAGACCAATGCTGTTTTAGATGTTTCCCTCGCATCAACACCTGACTTCGCATCATATAATCCCATTATTGAACCTACTCTCTCACACACTCCTCGTTCAACTACGTACCAAACTTCCATTAATCTTTCTCATTCTAACAATGCTAACGGCAAAGCTTTTCATCTCGTACCTCCTCTTTCCTATTCCTCCCCCAATCTAAATAAATCTCAAACTTCTTTATTCTCCTCACGAACTCCTTACTCGACCCCCCTGTATCACCTCTCAATAATTTACACCCTTCCATCAAAATCATTTCCAGTAACATTTCCGATCAACTAATTCAACACTCCATTCCTGTCACTCATGCCCCAACCTATTTTAATTCTCCTTACTCTACCTCCCACGTAACACTTCCCAATAAGTTACATCCTTCATTTAAAATCATATCCAGTCACATCTCTGATCAACCGATTCAACACCCCGCTCCTGTCACACTTGCTCCAACCAATATTAATTCTTTATCAAGCACCCCTGTCATTTCCACTTCTATCTGCTCATCTACCTCGACTCCAACCAGCTCTGTCCGTCCACCACTTCCACGAAATCGTTTTCCTTCGCGCGATCGCTGTATAATCATATCAAACTTAAAGCTTTCCGAATCTGCTTCTCCACAATCTCGCCTCGATGATGATGTATCTGCTTTAAGGTCTATCCTAGCAACCATTCTTCCTTATGATAACCCATCACTCTTCAATAATATCGCTCCTGTATCCTTTATTCGTTTAAACAAATCCACTAAATCCAATCATCTCAGTCCTCCACTCTTAAAAATCGTTTTCCGACATAGTTCACATGCCTCTTCGGTACTCTCCCAAAGTTTTAAACTTCTTACCACTTCATCTACTTGCCGTATCTTTCCTGACCGCTCCCCTTCTGATATTGCCCAGCTCAATTTAGCTCGCATTGAAAAACATCGACGTGAAACAAACGGCGAGTCATCCTTATCTATACGTAAAATCAACGGAAATTTTCACGTTCTTCACACAAGGCCAAAAATTCGATGGCGTCTCATCTCTCCCCCTTGTCTTCTTCGCTAGTCGATCTCGCTCCTAAGCATACTTTTCGTCTTAGTCTATTCAATACTCGCTCCATTCTTCATAAAGCTGATATGCTTCTCGATATCTTCGATCAATTATCTATCGATATTCTCTGCATTACCGAATCCTGGCACACTGACTCCAACGATCTTGCTATTCGTCGTCTATGTCGCTCTGGTTGTTCTCTAGTTGAATCAGCTCGTCAAATTACATCTCATACATCTACTGCGTCTAACCATGGCGGTATTGTTGCCATTGCTCGTCACCCAATGTCTTTACGTAAAATCAACGTTAACATCCGTTACACCTCGTTCGAATTACTCATATGCAGATTATCAACGCCTTTCCCTCTGGAACTTGTGATTGTATACCGTCCAGGTTCAGTTGCCCCATCACGTATCTTCTTTAACGACCTTGCAGATCTAATGTCTCACTGTTCATTGTCTTATACTCCTTCTTTTGTTCTCGGTGACTTTAACATTCGTCTTGATCGCCCGTCTGACTCTGACTCTATCACTTTAACTAATCTTTTTTCTGATTTTAACTATAAATTACTTTCAACAAGCCCAACTCATATTCTCGGCGGTGCTCTCGACATCATTGCTGTTCCTAACTGCTTCAATGACTATACCTCCTTGTCAATTACTGATCCTGGTTTGTCCGATCATTTCCTTGTCACTATTACTCTTACTCGTCCCCATCCTCCTTCTCCGCCTTTACCATTATCTACACCAAGTCGACCCTGGAAGCTTCTCGATATCCCTATTCTCTGCACAGCCTTACTCAATTCTTCACTCTTTTCACTTCCTCTTAACTATCTCTCTCCCGATGATCTCTGCATTCTGTTTGATTCTGAACTTACGTCGATCCTCAATAACCTTCTACCTAGTCGACTTCGACGTTCCCAGCGCTTGCGCCATGCTCCCTGGTTCGATTCTGACTGTAGTCTTTCTAAGCGTCGACTCCGTCACTCTTTTCGTATGTATAAACGCTTTCTTAAACGTTCACCCAACTCACTCCCTCCAAATCTTCGTGATTCCTACTTTTCTCAACGCCGTTCACATCTCATTCTTATACGTACTAAACGTACTCTCTTTTGGCGAAATCAACTCGAGTCATCTTCCAACTCGAAATCTCATTGGAAAATCTTAAACTCAATTCTTTCACGATCATCTACCCCTTGTAATATAAATCCTGATGAATTTTCTTCTTATCTACAAACTAAGCTATCTAATTTACTTTCCCTACTACCCATAGCCCCCTTGTACCCACTCTTATCTTTAAATACTTCCCTCCCAGAACTATTCCACCTTCTTCCCGTTTCGTCTGATGAAGTTTCTTCGGTTCTGCTGTCATTACCTAATAAAACCTCTCCTTCTGACCCAATTCCCACTCACTTACTTAAAAATATCTGCACTTTTATCTTACCCTTCCTAACCACATTGTTCAACTCGTCCATCCGTAGCTGTACATTTCCTTCCATCTGGAAATGCGCCACTGTTCGTCCTATCATCAAAAAGCAATCTCTCGACTCTTCACTACCATCTTCGTACCGTCCAATCTCACTTCTCCCAACCCTCTCTAAACTCCTTGAGCGTCTCGTTCTTAAGCAAGTTAATACATATCTCTATTCCTCTAACTTATTTCCTCCCTTCCAAGCCGCTTTTCGCTCTAATTACTCTACCGAAATTGCATGTCTTAAAGTTTATAACGACTTACTCATATCGCGCGATCATAAATTATGTAGTGTCATAGTTTCTCTTGATCTATCGTCTGCTTTTGACATCGTCGATCACTCGATTCTTCTCCATCGCCTTCGTCATGATTATGGCTTCTCTTTACCCACTGTATCATGGTTTTCTTCATATCTATCAAACCGTACATTTCGCGTATATTCTAACTCTTCTCTCTCCCATCCTTCGTCCATTCCGTCCGGTGTTCCGCAAGGCTCCGTATTAGGCCCTATACTTTTCTCTCTTCTTCTTGGTGATTTGTCTTCGATTTCTCATAAATTTAACTTCCATGTTATGCAATATGCTGATGACATTCTCATCTATGCTCATGCACCTGTTTATCGTATTCGCGATCTTAGTGTTTCCGCTTCCGACTGTCTTGTCTCAATTTCCAATCATCTTTCTTCCCTTCGCCTTTCTCTGAATCCTGATAAATCCAAAATTATGTGGATCCTACCTCGACGCCTCGGCTTCGAACCTCCCTCCGTATCATTAAATTCTACAATTCTTCCTATCGTTGATAATCTCGTTTTCCTAGGCTTCCATTTTGACAACCGACTTTCACTTAAACCTTTCGTTAGAGATAAAGTACGCTCATCTACCTTGATACTCCGCAACCTCCGTCAAGTTCGTAGATTGATCGATTTCCCTTCTTGTATGACTCTCATATCATCTCTCCTTTTTTCTAGACTCGATTATTGTCTTAGTCTATTTTCCAACTCACCTAAATCCACTCTTCTTCCCCTACAACGCATCGTCAACGCAGCTGTCCGAATTCTCCTCCGTCTTCGTCGTTTTGATCACACATCCTACCATCTTGCTTCTCTCGATTTGCCTACAATTTATTGTCGTGTTCAAATTCGTCTTCTTATCGTTGCTTTCCGCCTTGTAACTTTTCATACCCCTTCATTTCTCAACCTTCCTTTTCTTGATAATTCCCGTCCTGTTTACTGTTCCTTGCGTTCCTGTAATTCCCTTCTTTTACATGTCCCAAACTACTCTACCTCCTTTGGACTCCGCTCCTTCCTGGTGGCTGCTCCTCTATCGTGGAATCATCTGCCCATTCATATACGCCAATCAACTTCCCTGCAGTGCTTCAAACGACAAATCCGATCCCATCTGAACAATTTAACTCTTGACTTTATCATTTTTGTTTGTGGACTTGTAAGCGTACAGCTTGTACGCATTTGCCACATTAAATAAATTTGTATTATTATACCATCTTACTCCATGTTCCCAATTACTGCAACTACTACGATCTCCGATCCTTCCTCGTCGCCCCCTCCACTCGCTTGGAATCAACTCCTTCTCGACGTCCGCAGCGCTCCCTCCTTTATCACATTTAAACACCTCCTCCGTTCACACCTCGACACATGATTTACATTTTTGTTTTGTTGTGGTCATGTAAGCGAGCGCTGGCATGTATTTGCCACGTTAAAATAAATCTTTATTTTTCCGTTTTGTCATCCAGAACAATTTGGCACGATTATAACCAATGCTCACGAAAACGTTAAGTCATATGATAAAAACGATGTAAGTGAACAGGAGCATAATATACCCTATACAAACCTTGACAATTATTTTGTTGGATTACCAGATGAATGATTGCAGTCTATGGAATATCGACGTTTGAAATAAAGCCTTCAATTGGTTAGTAAACCTTCAATTGATTAATAAGGCCTTTAATTGTTTAAATAGTGCCTTCAATTAGCTAAAAATATGATGAATTCACACTCTATATCAACATGAGAGCAGCTTTTCTTGAACTTATAATTCATGTCAGAACATCTAGAACATATATCTTTTGATCAAACGACTTTTCATCGACAACAGAAATGGAACAAGATGAATTGCTGACTAAAATATGCATTTGGAAGCCTCAACACTTTTGCGCGAATATAGATATACGGCGTGTCATATAATTGTGTTTATTGAAAACTTTTCTTGTTGTCATTTAGATGTTTGAATAAAGCCTTTAATTGGTTGCTCTTTTTGATATAATGTATTCAAACATTGTACTGCATATACTATGGACAAGCTTCTGAAGCCGCCTTGACATATCGTCTGACGCTAATAGTTGCTCAAGGTAGTTGTTCCACTGATTGAAACGATTTGAAGCGTTTTTGTCATATATCGATTTATTGTCCGATGAACATAAGATGGTATTGCTTGTCAATATCCATTCAAGTTTTCGATATGATATACGGCATTTACTCCTTCGCAAACGCAATATCTGCTTTATCTGCTGCTTTTGGGAGACTACAAGGATAGGTTTCTCTTCGTCATCAACTAAGTAATTTGCGTCCGCAATCTAACTAGTCGAATGAACAATTAATTAGTTTGAATCGCTTGGCTTTTTGATCGAGTCCAACGCAGTCTTCTCCGTTGACCATAAGATACGTGTTTGTATCAATTAGTTACTTTAATTGTTTATTTGCCTTCAATTGGTTACGCTTTTTGGTACGAGGGGGTAGTGCGTATAACATGTGAGATTTTATGAGGATACGATATATTATTCAAAAGCTATGTACATATAATTATCCAAAGCTAATTACAAATATATTGACATATCACAGTTTTTACTCTAAATTATAGAATAATTGCGTTTATTAAAAACTTTTTTGTTATCATTTTTAAATGTTTGACTAAAGCCTCCAATTGGTTACTCTTTTTCAGTACACATTTGCATCATTTATGTAATTATTTTTTGAATAAATTTCAAAATACAAATAAATTTGAATTTAAGAAATTTTTTAATTGCAAGATACGTTTAAATAATAAACTACTTATAATAATTATTGACAACGTATCTATTCAATGCTCGTTTTAGATCATAAGCTCTTACCTTTTGTACTGCATGCGATTTTTATCAAAAACCGACTTGCTTCTTATCGATCGATGTGAGTACACAAAGCTTGGTTTGAAACTTGACAAGGTAGGATATTTTTGTTCAATTTGATTAGTTAAAGAATGTTTTTATCGATTAGTTTAAGGAATCTTGGAAAAATGCCAACTCTCATTCACTCAACGATCTTAATCACTTAGTAAATATTCAATTTAAGATCGCTGTTTTATCCAAAAATTCAAAAGCGCTGACTACCGAACAATTAGCTGAGCTCGGAGGGGTACTGGTTAATTTCTGTTAAGTATTTTATTGTTGCTTTTTAGATATTTCTTAGCAGCTTGCAGCTATGCCTAATGTCAAATGCTTCTCCGTTGCAATTAGAATTATTCGGTCATTACACATCAGTTATTGTTTGTTGTCTTATTTCTAAGGTATGCAATATGGATAATAATATGTATTATTGCTTATCAATATAACATATGACTTAATCATTAAGAAACGGGACTACAGGGTCTAAGGGACAAATAATGATGATTAGACAAGAAGATTACAATTAGTAATCACATTACCATGTGATTATTGATTTCATTCTTAATTTCGTTTTTTCGTGCTTTTTCGTATTCGTGTGTATTCTTGTATTTATTATTAATACACAAGACAAAGCCCGTAGGCTGTTTAGTCTGTTCACACAGAAAGATAGGCAAAAAAACTAGAGAAAAAAACGAAGTTAAATTGTTAAAATTATCGTTGATCTGACAGGTATGCCATTCGGATAGTTTGCTGATCAGGATGTCGTATCCATTTACAGGGTCTAAGGGACAAATAATGAAGATTAGACAAATTTCGATATTTTTGTTTATAATTGATTTAATAAGATTGAAATTTATTTTAAATTACAACACATATTTTTTATTTTAATAATTAAAATGAATATATATTCTCCACAAATAGGTTTTACAAAATCTAATTTTTTAATCGGATTAATTTGACCGTGTAATTTTTTAATTTTTTTCGAATCGATTTTTAGGTGACCCAGTCCTCGAGAACGTGCTTGTAAATACCGTCAATAAATACTATACTATTGATAATTTTACGAAATATCACTTAAAATGAATCGTCAATTGCTATTGTTTTATATTTTGAATTTAAATGAAATTTGAATGAAATCAGAACCTGAAGTCTATAGTGAGTAGCAATTCATTATTTTGAATTGTAAATTGTCCTAATTTTTATACTTTTTTGTTCTACTAATTTTTGCTACGGATTTTTAGTAAATGCTTTTTTGAAGACAGTAAAACCTTGCATTTTTGCATGACAAGGACGTTGGATAGTTGCCCCTGCATATTTATTTTTAAGTAAATATGCCTTACCTCTTCCATCAACACTATACACTTATAAGTTGTGTGAATGTTTTTAGTCATTTATCTCCTTTAGCTAATACGTTTTTTCTCTCGACTCAGACAATGATCAACAACATATTCGAAATATCATACTACTTTATTTTTAAACAAGTATTTTACCAAATCCCTTCAGCATACGTAGACGAACATACAAAGAACAACGATGTGTGATGGTCCTTAGTGTAAGTGTTTTGAAAGAAACAACTAAATGAATTCGAGACACTACTGTCCGTGTACTCTATTCCTCCAAGTGTACTATGGAACATATGTAACCTACCAGTAAAAATGGGTGGTCTCGAAATCGTTAATCGAGACCACCCAATCGTTAAATCGCAAGTCAGTTTCATAACGATGAAATCTGATTATTAATTATTTTTTAAATAAAAAATTATTATTAAATTATTATTTTTCAAATTAGTTAATTATTATTCAATTATATCGGTTTATCGGAAAGATTTGATTAATCGATCATATAATCGATCTTTTAGATCAATTAAATAGTCGATCAATCAAATCTTTGGTTGATCGAATGGTCGAATGTTTAATCAAATGGTCGATAACATGGTCTTTAGACAATTCTTTTTGTTATTTTCCGTTTTGTATTTAGGACACACAGTCGCTATCAATTGAAATTCTAAATTTGGCGATAAATGGAAAATTAAATTTTGGAAGCGATATTGAAAAAATTCGACTCTTCTTTATTCGCTACTTTACTGTAAGTTTGTATTTGATTTTAGACAAGTATTACCTTAAACTAATTGCGATTTGTTTATATAACGAACCTGATGATCCGATATATTTTATTATAAATATAATGGGATCAATTTGAGAATTGTTTAATAATATAAAAGTTAGAATTGAGTTTGCATTTTAACAAAAGAGTGGTCTCAAGAATTGAGTTTGCATTTTATAAAGAGTGTCCTCAAACCCTCTTTAAATTAAAGTTATTATTTTTAAAATTATTAAATTATTTTTAAAATTCTGAAAATAAACAAATAAATTAATTTGTATTATATTATTCGAATTAATTATTCGTGACATCAAATTATTTATTTTATGTCACAAAGTAGTCATTATCAATTTGCCCGCTAAACTACAATGGACAATCTTTCAATAATAACCGAATCACTCGAGGATCTATTTTTATTTGGCATAATGTTGTATACACGCAGTTATTTTTTCGTATATAATGTCTAAATAAAATTAATTCGTGCTCGATTTTAACCACTTAATATCATTATATGAATAAAAATGCCGGTAGTAGAGGAAATATCATTTTAACAAGTAATTTTTAGTGGCATCAACTTCATGTACTCAACTTTTACTAGTGAAAATGTTTTTTGATGTTTTTATTTTTAGTTTTTATGTTTCATAGGGATATACCCCTAAACCCGCATATTGTAGTGCTCTCTACAATTATATAACTCATCTTTAGAGACTTGATATTAACAAGTCTTGATTTTAAAAGGTCCCCTCATCGAAAATTGAGAGCTTGTACTCGTTGCATGGGTACGGACACCAAAGCTCATGCCCAAAAATGATTCGGTATAACATAAAATTATATCGAAGAGTATCGATAACCAATGATATTCACATTCAAAATACACAATGCCGAAGTTTTCACTTTGAATGACATCTATGTGGTTCTAATATATCTGTAAAGAAGGCTACTCTGAAACTTGTCCCATTTAACAAATTCATCGTCAATGAAATTATCAGTGCTCACTGTATTGAAAAGTGAAGATATCTCAAATACACTGCGCATTTTCTCAAGATTTTGCTTGGAACGATAGAATCCGTCATTTTAGTACTTATATTATATACCTGCTCAGCAGAGGTTGTTGTTGAATGTTCGCTTCACAGCTGATTTTTTTACTGATATCCAGGTATGTTTAGAGACATCAACTTTATGTACTCAACTTTTATTAGTGAAAATGTTTTTTGATGTTTCTATTTTTAGTTTTTATAGATCACTTAGTTCAACTGTTCGTTGTCTCAAACGAATAGTTGAGACATCGATAGTTTTCAAATTTTAGTCTTTTACGTTTTAACCTTTGACTTCTGTAATCTAGTATTTTTCACATTTGTTTTTTTTATAGTCACCATCTGATCGTTCTCAGACCGTATCTGCATTGAATACTTTGAGTCATCTTTTCTGCGATGATCTTGGCGCACTTAGGATTTTGCTTGATAGAATAACCAAAGAGTTCATTGACTTAGAGTTTACACCTGATTGTGTCGGATTATGCTTTGGCAAACCTATTGATATCAGTGCTTATCCTGAAGACATAAAATTTCAGTACAAACTGATTTTATTTGTTGAAACCATAAAACAGAATCCTGGACTATTTACAAATAATTCTGATTATATTTCAAATGAACTTCAGCAGATTGTGGTATAATAATTTTAATAATTATAGTTTTTGCTACTTACTTCATCTGCTAGGTTTTCACTAATGAAAATACAATCAATACATCATCACTTAGTAACATTTTGACTATATTTGAAAAGAATACTAAACTTGTATTGACTGACTTATCACATAAGCCAGATGATAAAGGTGATTTTCACATTGGATTTCTCACACAACAGCTCATTTATCGTTATATTTTCAGAGTTTGACATACAATCGTTTGACAAAATGGTTTCTAATTATGTTGATTGCTATCAAAGTCTCTGTATCTACTCAAATCGATCATCAAGTTCTTTTTTAGATAAGATAAAAGGTTTTTTTTTATAGATTTTTATTTCCTTTATAAATATGCTTACTTCAAATTATGCATTTAATATTAAAAATTATGAAATATTAATATTTAATATTTACTATTTACTATTATGCTGAGGTAAATATTTATTGAATTATTTTATTTTACATTAATGCACAATATACTGATATTATATTTATCAACCCATAATGGAGGTATGCTCAGAACATTTTCGAAATAGGATTCAGCTTATTCAAAATATATATTTCGTTTTCTTAATTTAGCCAAGTCTAAATGCGCAGGGCCTTTATAAATTATTTTAATATTATACGATTTTATAAAAATAATAAATAATAATATAATAATCAATTATAATATTATATATAGTAATATAAAATAATATATTAATAATTATATAATAAATTATAATATATATTATATTTTATTTTGGCAAACGATTTCATTAAATTGTATTTTTAAATGAAAATAAATTGTCTTTAGAAACATTGCTGTAAAATTATGCTTCCGATCTTATTTTTTCATTTAACAGAATGAAAATGTTAAGTAAAATTATTAGTAAAATTATTTAAATACAAAAATATTCATTCTTAGACGTTTTCAATCGATAAGTTGAAATTTTATTAATATAATATCGTATATATAATATCATAGAGTATCATATATTTTTAAATTCTAAATAACGAATTATGTTAAGCTGTTTGTTTAATTGTTCAATTTCTGTTTATTCCCAGCTGATAGGTTTACTCGTTTGTATGATTGTTCAATTGATCTTTATCTCTAACCAATAACTGATTAAAATTTGTTCTTTAGACATGTTTGAAGTTGTTTGTGTGAACAAGCTGATCAAAGACAATCGCGTAAAAGAGGTTAACCGAATCTTTGCAAGAATGATTAAAACCAAAGTAAATTCAAATTCAATTACAATGGTATGCTCTATTAATCATATCTTTAAACTGTGCGAATTGACTGTATTGAAATGGACTATAATTGACTATAGAATAAATTTTAATTTTAAGGTTAAGTCTGCTATTTTATAGTCAGTTAAATTATTATTCAGTTAAATTAAATAGTTAGTTAAATTATTCTTTGGAAAAAAAGCTTTAATTTTTGGATGCGAGCCATTTTTTTGTAATCTCTCAGATTATTCTTTTCTTAATTGTAAAATGTTACTATCAAATTATATCAAATTATAACAATTACCAATTGATCCATTTATGATCCATTTATAAATTTATCAAATAACTGTTATATTTGAATTAAAAATTAACTTTATTTTACATTTTAATTGTAGCATTTTTATCTTTTGGTGTAAAAATATATTTATAAATATATAATATATATAATATTATATATTTAAAAATATATATTATTTATTTTTAACTAAATCTGTATACATATTCAACGCAATCGCACCATGGAGCAGGCATGCTGCTCAACTGGTGAGCAGCTAGCCTAGTTGCTCACCAGTAGAGCAGCTAGACTAATTGATGTAACGTTGAAAGCGCAATACAGACGTCCTGAGTTCAAAACCGATCAGCATTAGTGTACGGAGTAAGCAGGTAATAAGGGTCGAAATGTGAAATTTAGGTCTGGGTCAGCAGCTGATGAGACCCACCCAGGCTGATTAGTAGCGTCCTGCTGTATCAAGAATATGAGCAATATCTGTGGGGATAATGTCGTGCCATAAGCAGAAGAATTTCAGCTCACAGATGCAATCAAATACAATTAAAAACTATCATTGCAAGTGGCAGCATGAAAAACGGGTGATCCGGCTAGCGGATCACACAACTAGGTAGGTTTCTAATAGATCGTTAGAATACGATCCCCTACCAAAAGTAATATACAGAAATGTATATCTACACCACTGGAGCAGCCAGCTTAGTGGATGTTGCGTTGAATCACGATACAGACGTCCTGAGTTCAAATCCGATCAGCATCAGTCAACGGAGAAAGCAGATAATAAGGGTCGAAACGTGAAATGTAGGTCTGGGTCAGCAGCTGATGAGATCCACCCAGACTGATTAGTAGCGTCCTGCTATATCACGTAGTAGCGTATTAAAACTACTTAATACAATACTTAAACAATACTTGTGAGTATAATGTCGTGCCAAAACTAGAAGAATTTCAGCTCAGATAAATTAAGTTAAATTTATATATTTTCAAAACTTTTGAAAATAGTTTTGAAAATACTCGGAAATTCTTAAGCTAAAATTAAATGCTAAACCTTTAAAATTATTTTGAGACTATTACGGATGCATCATTATTACAATGATCCCTCATAAAATAATGAGATAACTAGTAGATTTGGGGTCTACAAATCATTATTACAGAGGTATTATTATTTGAAACATTGAATATTGATGTTTAAAATAAAAGATATTTGTATTTTTCCATTATATTCCTTCGTATTTCTCACTTTTAGAATCACCTTAAAGTTGACCTGCAAAAATTGTTCCAATCCTCGAAAATACTTAAGGATTATAAGTCATCGTATGACATTGTACTTTATATTTTTAAATCGCCTAACTGTAATTTGAATGACCTCAAAATCGTATTTCAACTCTTTATGCACTTTAAAGAAGATTTTATAGTGGCGTTTGGAAGATCTGATCAACTAATCGATCGGTTAGTTGTTTTCATTTAATAAATTATGTTATATTATTATATAATAATTATATTTTATTGCTAATTTGGTTAATAAAATATTGTATTTTTAATTTATTTCTTAAATTATTCTTTGGAAATAAAGCTTTGAATACGAAACCGTATTCAAAGCTTTGATATGAATACAGTTTTAATCTACGGGATAGACGAACCCAGAATCCCGTGCCACAAGCCACAATGCAGTTATTTATCTATACATTTATTTGCCATTTTATCATCTGTTTGTATTTCAGATTGAAAAGGGATGCGTGTCTAGCCTAATATTATTTTTTGATTTGCACTCTCGTAATGTTTAGCTAAAAACATATTGATTTTACTCATAATTTTACTCCTAAATTTTACTCCATTTTATCTTATGCTTTATCACTCGGTTAGTCATTTATAAATAAATATTTTTAAATCTCAAAAACTTTCATTTAAAGCAAAATACAAAACAATAATCTTGACTTTGCTTTTCGAAATCAAGAATATATTGGTATCACTTTCTAATTAATTACATATTATTAAGAAAATAATAATTTGACAATCCCACGTGTGAAACTAAAATCGCCACATCTTTTCAAAAAATTTCAAATGACTTGGACTGCTTATAGATTAAAAGTCTATCAAAATTCCATTATTGAAGATTTTCGTATTATTAAATTCATGTTATAGTGTATTCTTTAATACGGAATTTCTAATTTTAAGCACGATTTCTTCACAAGTTGATAAAGACAAGATACGCCTTGCCGAGCTTGAAATCACGATGTGTCGACATTTGGATTGGAGGTTTGTAACTTTGTGTTAAGAAGGATATTTTATTTTATATTTTTATTTTCCGTAAATTTTATGAGATTATCTCTCATAAAATGGTAAGAGAGATTTTTTTGGTTTGTGATAAAAAAAGGGTTTATTGCATTTCAAAAATCATTTAAATTATAAAAATATTTACATTACAAATTTTGTCATCTACAAACTTTACCTATCTCACATGTATTATCTTGTCCATTTATTTCTACAATTCCGCTTTTGAAATCTATTTTCTATCTAACTTATTTATTAATAAAAATAACTTATTAATAATAAACTTCTCAGATAAATAAATAATATAATATATTTATTTAATATAAATAAAAAACTTGGAGAGATAATATTAAACTTACAAGTTAATATTTACAAGATTATACGTACAATTGGTTCAATCCGCTCTTCTATAATTTATTACTGAAAGAGATTATACATACAAATTAAATTCAACTAACGAAAATTCAACGAACGTACAAGACAAGGATAAACCGACTCGTAGTAAACCTGTTTCACTTCCTCGGTGCTGCAATTGTAAATCCGCTGCAAAAAGTGCAAAGGTTTCGTATTTGAGAAACGTCATAAAAATGCACCAATTGATATGGAAAAAATTGCACAAGAAAATCAAGCTTTACATTATGATATTAAATCTAAAGAACAAACATCCTTAAATCATAATTCCAAATCAATTTCCAATCATGTCATGTGTGGAGAAATACAATCATCTGTACCAGCAATAAATAACGTCAAATTTTTTTTATCTCCGGATGATGGCAATGATCTAATAAATAATATATTTCATGAGGTAGTGCTGTGAAACCTATTTAATTATATAGATTAATTAAATTAAATTATATTTTATTCGATTAACGCGATGATGTGAATCTGAATTATTTATAAATAAAATGACAAGACAACCAATATTTATTCACTAATGAAATTCATTGTCCTTAATCAGCTAGTATTACAGATGTCAAGAAAGACAACACATAGAAAAGTCTATTTTGTCCAGACGTATGAAAAATTGGTTTGATCGCGATTTCTCAACGTTACTATCTGAAGCTAGATATCTGCAGGATTGTCACTTAATCTTACAAAGATGCTTATTGGGTTAGTGCATTCCATAAACTTGTTTTGGGAAAGAACATGACAGCAGCAGTGATACTTATTGAATCAGACCTCGATTGTGGAAAGCCACTTGAACTTGATAACATTACTAGTGACAGGTCAGTTAGGCAAATATTGATCGAAAAGCACCTTAATGGTTCTAATATAGATTGGGAGGTTGTGGTTAAACACACGTTTATGACCATGATTTTCATCTAATTGCCTTCAATGCAATTGACTAAAGCACTATAATTATATCGATACAACACAAATGGTCACATTTACAGCAGTCTTGTCATTGTTCGGCTGAATGGTTTGAACCTATCGTGGATGCTTTTAAAACGTTTTTCAATGAGTGGACAAAAATCGACCAAATACATAATGATGAAATGTTACAAATATTCTGATTGAGTTATAAAAATGGTTGCATTGGGGTACGAGATATCACTCTAAAGGATGATGATGCTTATAACTTATATGACTGTTATGTGATCCTATAATAAAACGCTGTGGAATTCAAAAGGAATTAATAGAGGAAACTTATTTTGAAAACAAACAATAAAATCAACAGACGTTAGAACATTCTGAGAAATGTAAATCTGTTTACCAAGTCGTACATCGAGCACGTATTGTTAAAGGGATCATCATCGTGGCTCACAACGTATACATCATACGACCAAAAAACTCGACTTAGCAAAGTTGAATTTGATGACGCTTTGGCTGTTCGGAATGCAACTCTACCATTTGACGCACCAGTAGTTTGTATTTGCGGCATGCCGAATTAACTGCCTCACAGTTTATCTTGTAAAGTCGGTGGATTAACTTTAGTGCGCCATGATGTAATGAGAAACTTCCTTGCATCTTCCTTAAAGGACGCGTGTAACAATATTGAAATATAACCTGTCTTACAAACGCTGTTTAGCTAGATCTATTAGCGCATCAACTCTCCGCGATCGTGATGCACGATTAGACATATCATGTTTTGGCTTACACGGAGGTAAAACGACGTGAAACTTTATTGATGTATGCATATTTAACTCAATCGCACCGTCTTATCTCTCTAAAAGTCTTGAGTCTTCTTATATTTATAATAAAAAAACGCAAAACCGATAAATAATCGGAGGGTTTATTTTACTTTAAATCAGAAATTTCTAAACCAAAAATTGAAATGAATTCTAAATCAGAATTGATGTGAAACAAACACACACAGAGAGTTAAAAAGTTAAAAACTTATACTAAAATGCGCATAATATGATTCATTAACGCAAGATGAATATATAAAATGGCACGAACATATCAAATCAGATCAGCTTACTTAAAGTTTACGCACTTTATATTATTTATAAATTAAAAATAATGCATAATGAAAATTTAGTAATTTTTTTATTTTAATTACAGAGATTAATATAAGATTTTGTATAATTTGTACTTTATAAATTATAAAATATAAATTTTACGTGTTTTTATTTAAAAGATGGAAGGGACAAGGTTTTGACAAGATGGAAGGGACAAGGTTTTGACCCCATTACTCGACTTAACATAACGGCGGGCTAAATACGAGCTAATGACGTATTTCCTTTGATGAAATTTGATTATAATATTTTTTTTATAATTATAGAGATTAATATAAGATTTTGTATAATTTGTACTTTATAAATTATTAGATATAAATTTTACCTTTGTATTTAAAAGATGGAAGGGACAAGGTTTTGACCCCATTCCTCGACTTAACATAACGGCGGGCCAAATACGAGCTAATGACGTATTTCCTTTGATGAAATTTGATTATCAAATATCTTATTCTAATACAAAGTATATTATTTATTATTCAGCCATAAAAAGTTTCTGCTAATGATTTTAAATTTGTTCTTTATATTATTGTGTTTATTTTTTCTGCTTGATGTTATTTTTATAGTATCCTAGTTTAAAATATGCATCTATTAAATTATTTTAATGATTTTGAAGAAAGCCAACAAAGACAAATTTCAAGAACATAATGTCTGCTTTGATTTTTGTAAGGATCTTAATGGACTTTATAATCTTTTTTTGATGTTGTTGGATTGTGTTAATTTACCATTTTTTAGTAAAGTCGGCTGAATTTTATTTCTATTTAAATAGTAACCTAGTTTTCTGCTAATGATTTAAAATTTATTTTTAATATTATTATCTTGATTTATATATTTTAGCCATTTCTGTTTGATGATATATTTATAGTAACTTAGTTTAAAATATGTATCTATTAAATTATTTAAATGATTTTGAATAAAGCCAATATCATTACATATTGTTGCAATTCTTAAAATTTCATTATTTAATATGTTATATTTTATATTATATGGTATGCATGAATGCTTATGCAAAAATATGTTTCTTGTAAATTTAAATATGTCATCTTTACGATATAAATTAATAGTAGTTTTAATTGATGTCAATTTAATGCTCATATCTAGATATGCACCTTCTTTATCATCAATATTGGTTTTGTTAAGAATAAGGCTACCTGGATGATATTGAAGAAAGCCAATATTATTAAATATCATTATTTAATGATATTTTTATATATATATTATTTCTCAATATTATAATTAAATATAATTTTTTAATTTATTATATTTATTATATGGTATTGTGTTGGATTACTGTTTGATTTTACTATTTTACTATTTACTGTTTGATTTTATTTTTATAGAACTAGTTTAAAATATGTATGAAACCAATAATATTTTAACTTAAATTTAAAATAATATTTTTTATATTTTAAATGTCTTTAATGATATTAAGAAACAAAAATTTAATAACAAACGAAACTTCCTTGAAACGAAAATTTTGAACAAAAGATTTTGTAAATGAATAAAAGATTTTTTTAAATATTTATAAAATGCCTATTATATAAGCATCTACTAAAGGCACATCAACGAGTGAGTTTTTATACGTGAATTTTTGTAAGTGAATTTTTTAAATTAAAATAAAGTTTTAATAAAAAATGAAAAAAAATGTCAAAAAAAGTTTGGAAAAAAGGTTTGTTAAAAAATGTGAAAATTTGGTTTAGTACGTAAAAAAGATATGTACGAAACTTTTTCAAATCAGATCAGCTAACACTTTTAACTTGTAAATAAAAATTAAATAATTAAATAATTGTTAATTGATAAATAATTGTTATAAGATTATTTATAATTTAAATCAAGTTATACGCCAATCAACCTTCCTGTCGTGTTTAAAACGCAAAATTCAATCCCGTTTAAACAAATCAAATCAGCTAACTGAGTCTAATTATCAAAATTTAATAATTAAATAATAAAATTAATAATTGTTTTTAGATTCTCTATAATTTAAATCAAGTTAAAATAAAAAATTAAAATTTAAAATAAACGTCATTTTTATGAATTGACTAATAAATAACAGACGTTGTATCAGAATAAGAATTAGAGGTCATCAGGAGAAACTGCTATGCTATCAGGTTTCGGCCCCTAACTCCTCTACCCAACATAACACCGGAGCCAAATACATGCTAATGATGTATTTCATTAGAAGTCATCAGGAGGAACTGATGTTCAACTAAGATTTTTTATAATTTAAATCAAGTTAAAATAAAAAAATAAAATTTAAAATAAACGTCATTTTTATGAATTGACTAATAAATAACAGACGTTGTATCAGAATAAGAATTTAGAGGTCATCAGGAGGAACTGCTATGCTATCAGGTTTCGGCCCTTTATTCCTAAACAATTACAATATGGTCCTTACTGTTGTAGAGCGAAAGGCGTTAACCTTTCGTTAACCTTTTGTGATCAAGGCGATTTTTCATAATCAGATGACAGAATCGATGACATAATAGTCGAAAGAACGTAGGTATCGAACTGAGATGTCACTACTATCAAGGTGCCAAAATTAGTGATGCAAAGCAGATCTAAAGACTATTAGGAGAATAGGTAAAGTACTGAAAAAATTAATTATTGAAAAATAATGTTAAATAAAATTTAAATTATTAACTAATAACATTTTAATAATTAAATAACAAATAGTTAAATAATTATAAATAATTAATACTTGTTATATAATATTCTATATAATTTGAAATCAAGGTAAAAATAAAAAAATTGAAATTTAAAATAAACATCATTTTTATGAATTGACTAATATATAACAGACGTTGTATAATTACGTAGTGGAGCATAAATTGAAGTTATGGATCTACTTGATAAATAAAATAGAATGAGTTTTAAAATGATTTTCCATGTGAATCATGCAATTTTGCTACGAACTGATGAAAATTGACACCACTTTAAACAGCCTAGCCTTTTCAAGTCAATCAAAGTTAATAAAACAATTTTAATAGCTATATATCAGCACGCAAAGCGCCAAGATGAAATATTCTATTTATAAAAGTGGAATTAAAATAGTAGAATGATATCATCGGTATAATCAAGCAAACAACAGTGTTTATTTGAATAGTACCGACGCGCTACGTTTACACATGAGCTTAGTTTTATTTCACAGATTAACTTTGTGATTTTTTATGATTTTTTTATTTTGTTTGTTCATGCACTTTCAGAAAAGAAATAATTGAACTATGCGATATTCTACAAGAAAAACACTCTAAACTAATTACGCTTTCTTGTAATCCTGATTGGAATGACGATCGTTTACAGGCATTTATCAAACTAAGCCATGACGCTTCGCTATCATCCGAGCAACAAAATATTGCTTCTATATATGCTTCAGCTATATTGTGTTTTTGTAACAAGTTCGAGGGTAATATTAGCATATCAACATATAAAGATATCAAGTCAATCCAAATGAAGATGGTTACCCATCTAAAGCAGGCAAAAATAGCAATCTACAGCTTTAAGAACTATGAATATTTTGATCTTTTCGGTTTGAACGATCTGCTCTATTACGTAGAAGACATGCTGGAATATTACATTTATAATCACACTTGTTCTGATACTAACTGTCTTCGCTGCTTCATTCAACTTGAGTGTTTAGCGACCAGCAAAGACAACTATTTGAAGCGTTTGGAAAACGTAAACAAACTTTTAGATGGTAATGATTTCAATAAACAGGTTAGACCTTTATTTGAACTATTATCTTTTTTACTATTTGCTGTTTAGCCATTCATTGATTCAAAAACTAAGACTTCCACACATCGGGCTCTACATTACGCGATTAAACACTATTTGATGTGGAAAGGCTTTTGTGAAGGTGAGTTTGCAGAATTTCGTATAAAGAAAATTTGATTTAAATTTCGTAATTTATTTTGTATTTTATTTGACTATTTTTTTATCTATTTATTGTGACTTACAACAGTTGAATTTTCTTTTAACAAACTTTTCACATGGCTGATGTATCATTAGAAATTAATATTTTAATATTTTTTCGACACAAATATACATAACGTTTTATACTTAAAAGTTTTTCGCTTTTGGCTATTTTAGTTCTGAAAAAGATTGTATCATATAGGAATACCTTTTGTTAGTAACATGTGGAATTCAGTTATACAAAGTTTATTAATAATAACATAATTCTGGTTGCTCAGAATTGCGTTACACAGGATTTCCTTATTCATACGCTAAATTCTAAAGATTCTTGAATTCAATGGTGCAAATGTGATCAGGTATATGTTGGTTAAACGGGTCAAGGTTTGGTTAAACTATTAAACATCATAATTTTAATATAAATAAGAGGGCCACTTTTAGTGATGCTATTTGGCATTTTGCGAGTTTGAATCATTCCGTCGATTTTGAAAATGCATCTATTTTATCATTTGAAAGTAACTTGTTATCTCACATTATATAAGAAGCGTATTTTATTAAAAAAAAGAACCTAATTTAATGCTTAATAATAAATCCGATTACAACCTTAAATTAAATTATAATTAATTATTCCAATATTACATTATTTTAATTTTTTCAATTCGTTTGTTTTTTAATTGTATTATTATTTTGTTTGGTTTAGATTAAATAATAATTGATAACTCTACCTTTAAATTATTTTTATTGTTAAATTCGTATTTTTTTTGTCACTTATGTTATGATTTTAATAATAATTCATTACTCTGCTATTACATTATTTTTATTATTAAATTCGTAATTTTTGTCACCTATTTTATTATTTTAATTTTATTTCGTTTTATGATTGTGTGTTTTTTTCTTTCTTTTTGTTGTTTTTAAAATGTATGTAAAATTTTAGTGTATGATTGTTTTGTTTCTCGGTATTTTCTTTATCTTTTAAATAGAAATGTGGGGCACATCAATGCTTGTATTTTTGTATAAATGTTGAAAACACGGGGAAAAAATTGTGAAACATTTTTTTTGTAATCCTGATGATGATAGCAGGAGCTATCGAAATATAGAATTTTTATCAAATAAAGGATATTTTCTTCTTCGTTCCTATAATATTATAATATATAATATATAATTTAATATAATATTAATATATTAATATATTATAAATATCTATAATATATAATATATAATTATAATCTATAATTATAAAATATATAATTTTTTAATTGTATTATTTTATTTTGGTTAAGATTAAATTATAATTTATTACTCTTTTTTTAAATTATTTGTATTATTAAATTCGTATCTTTTTGTCACTTAAGTTATGATTTTAATTTTATTTTGTTTTATGATTCTGTTTATTATTGTGTTTTATTCGCATTATTATTTAATTAATAATTTTATTAAATAAGAACCTAATTTAATGCTTAATAATAAATCTAATAATACATTATTTTTTCTAATAATACATTATTTTTTTCTAATAATTTCTAATAATACATTTATTTTTTCTAAAATTTTGTTTTGGTTTTTCAATTCGTATGTTTTTATCACTTGTTTTGTTTTTCATTTTTTTATTTTTATTTTTGTTTGCATTAAAATGCATGTTGTTGAATATTTTGGTGCATGTTTTGTTTTTCGGTATATTTAAGTAAAAATGCGGGCACAAATGCTTGCATTTTTGCATAAATGCTAAAAACGAAATTTTGTGGACATGTTATTGTAATCCTGATGGTAGCAGGGGCTATCGAAATATTGAATATTTCAAATCAAGGAAAACTAATTTCTTCTTTGTTCCAATATAACTTTAAAATATTTTAAAGTTTCGCTAAAAACCACTAGAAAATTATCAATTTTCTGAAGATGCTAGTAGTTACACGAAATATCAAAATAACTTTTGTTGCCGTTCAACTATACCTGATTGTTCCTGAATATTTAAAAATTAAAACATTTAATTATTTATTTCAAATATTTATGTTTTTAATTTAGTTTTTGTCGTGATGATAGCTGCTAGCTATCGAAATATTGTACTTTAAAAAAGAGAAGCATGCTCTTAATTGTTTCAGTAAAACTATTAAATTAAATAATTGTTTAAAATTTAATTCTATTATTGTATTATTGTATATTCTACCGTATAAATTACAGTATAATTAGACTACTGTACAAATTCTAATAGTATACTTATAATATAAGTATATTATAAGTCAATAATATAATTTATTGTAATATAATTTATTTATAACTTACAGTCAATAATATAATTTTTCTATTGATATTGTAATACAAATGTTTAACTATTAAGATTACTTTTTAATTTTATCCATTAGTTGTCTATGATTATATATTATCTATTAAATTATATATTAATGCATACTATTTTAAATTATTATTTTTTGTGTAATTTTTCTATTGAATCGTTTTTGTTTTATTTTATGATGGTTTAAATACAAAACAATTATATTGTTTCATTTAATTATTTATTTAATCATTTAATTATTTCATTTGATTATTTAATAATTTTATTTAAATATTTACATTAATCTATTAATTGATAATTAATAATAATTAATCTATAATTTTTTTATTTTAATTATTTACAATAATTTTTATAACGATGTTTTTTTACAGAAATATGATATGAACGTGTAAATTGTTTGGTTCTTTCTTAAGATAAAATATTTATGAATACATTAAGTATTTTTTAAATTCCCTCAAGTCTATAAGTGATTATATACTTATGATTATAGCAGATCTTTAACTTTTTGATAAAAAAGGCTACTGTTGCCATTTTATCGAAAAATTTGTCGGTAATTATTTTATTTTTTTTTTGTAAAAATTGCATAGAAAGCCTAAGTTAAAATGTAATCTAAAAATAAATGTAATATAAATGTAAATGATGTATTGTTAAATATATAAATAAGACAATTATAAAAATAAGACTTATAAAATTAGACATTTAATTTTTAAATAATTTTAATTGAATAGCTGAAATTTGATAGAAATTAATTTGATTTCTCAGTTCGATAATATAATATCAATACAACTTCGTCCATTTGAAGCCTCGAAAAGCTATCTTTCTGTAAAGACCTAAAGCTCTATATTCAAAGTTCTAAAATATTAAAGGTGGTGTGCAAGCTTACTTGGCATTGGTAACGTATATTTGGCGTTAAAATCGGCTGTAACAACGTTATGTGTTTTCAAGTAGTAGCAATATTTCGTAAATTTTTGGACGGATTAAAGTAACATCATATCAAGATATATTAGATTTCCTGTATTTGTTGAGGTTCTGCATTATCAGTCGGAAAAGAGTGATTTGACCGTTAAGACAATACCTCCTAAGAGATGAGACCTACTGAGCGAATAAGGCTTGAATGTTAAAAAGCATAGAAACGATTATATGAAAAATTTTAGTGGTGTGTTCAGAATTGCTGATCGCTTCCAGAGCTGTTCGAGAAATTTCGTTTCATATTTTCTGCCGACAACATTGGCCCAAAATGTGGTATCCTTATTTTTCGGTATAGCGAGCTTTTGCATACTTTATGAAGCGAGTTTCGATGACATCCGCGTTTTAAATGACTACATCTAACTTTTGAGCTGATCGGCTGATATCGATGCAGCGGAAGATTTACAATAGAACTCTTATAAAGAGCAGTCAGTATAGTTTTATTTGTGCTTTCACTAAGGTGTACACCTCACACCCTTGTACATTACATTTTAGTTTAAACTGAATGCAGTTAGAAGCAGTGTTCGTTGGAAGGAAGTATAAAGAAAGTAGATCAATATACCTTTTCTATCTTGATTTCAAACTGTATTTGGGCTTGTTTACAAAACGTCTTATTTTATCTTTGACATATTGCAGTTGTTTAGTCATATGCCGGTTTTGTTCATCGCTAAACATCCAGTTTCACTTCTAGATTTAGACCGATTTTTTCGAATCGGTGTCGATACGCTTTTAAAATCCAAGATAAAGCATAGCTAGAAATTCTGCGTTTTATATATTTTTAGTTTCCAGTTAAAATTTAAGTTATTTAATTTAAGTTCTTGAAATTTTACTAATTTACAAATTTACATTCATAATTTACTTATAAATCCTTTAATATTATAGGATCATATACTCTCAATTCCGTACATCCACTAGCGCTTCTTGAAAAGTGTCGCCGGATTGCATTTCATGAATATCAAACGAGTCAATGTTTCGTAGCTATTCAAATCTGTATACTGTCGATTATGGAATTAGCGAAGACCTTTGTGGTTCTTAGAATATTTCGTTTTCCTAAATATTTAATCAAAGAAGGTTTGGATCTAGCGATTACTACGTGCTCTGTCGATTGGTCAACATTCTTATTAATGTTTCATTTATATATAAATTTGTCTTTCATAGGTATATACGATTTTGCTGGCTAGCTATGCATTTCGACCTTGTATCGAATAAATTAAAAGGAGCTGCGTTAATTGCCTCAGTACTTGCCGATTGCGATGAGGGTGAAAACATACTATGTCAATTCTGTAGGGCAATCGATTCGAAAAAATATGAACAGTTGCATTATCTTTCAACTATTCACATAGAAATAAAAAATATCTTGTTTGATATGCAATGTAAATATGTCCGCAATTTACCAAATGTACAATCTAACAAAGTCGGTGATAATTTCCATAATTGCAGTACAAAATTGAATTTCGGAGATAAAGTTCATTTTGACCATACTAGTGCAGCAAGAAAGACGTTAGATTGCTCAAACTTTTCTGGTATAAATTTTGAATTGTCTTCGAAACATCTAATATTTGTTTTAGTGAACGCGGAACAATGCGAGCCTGCTGATTTCCTAAAAATCTGTCCATTATGTGAGGTAGCAGCAATTTATTTCAAATTGCTGTTCTACCGTTTGTGTATTTTAGATTTTGAATAATGACGAGCACTGTGAATTCGATGTCGAAATAGTGAAAATATTCAAAGATATTTGTTCCTTCCCCGTTCCATTTCATATAAATCATTTAGTTGAAATCCTATGTCGACACGCTGTAAAATCTGGATATTATCTTGAAAACTTGCCTGAACTTATACTATTCTCTCATGGCATTTCATTTCGTCATCTCGCCGCCTACTTGTATTCAATAAAATCATTTGTAAGCACAGAAAGGTACATTTAATTCCAGAAAAATATCAACTTGAAACGTTCATTAAATAATCGATTAAAATTTATGTACTCACAAGTTAATACGTTATTATTGTTCAAATTCAAGCCATTTAATGAAAAGTACAAAGAATATTGTAAGTTTGTACATATTTTAAATGTTATTACAAATGCTATTTTGTAGAGATCTTGTTATTATTTAGTAAATAATTATTTAATAAATAATATTGAATTGGATGATTAATTAATATACGAAAAATGTTAGTTTTAAATGGCGTTTTATCCGCACGATAGTAGCAATAATCGACGTTCGGCTAATCTTAATCACCCTTTAATAAATAAATTATTATTTAAAATAATAATTTATTAATTTATTAAAATAATAATTATTGGTCACGGTTTTAATAAATAAAGTCACATAATTTAGTTGAAAGCCAATTGATATATGCTTCTAGAACAATCACAATAGCTGAGGAACAGATATATGATTTTTATTAAAATCGAGCACCAATATAAACTAACAAACATTTGCAAAAGAATACCAATAAAATAAACCAACGAATTATAAACCGACCAAGGCGAATAAATTTCGTTGTGTATGAAAATATTTTTTAGGAAATAAATTTTTAATAAAATAATTTAATAATTTATTGGCACTTTTTAGAAAATTTACAACGACTAGCTGGATTCCTTATAGACCATTCAAGTATTGCAGCATACTGAAACATTAGCGCGTAGTGCATACGCCCTGATGATTCACTGAGTACTAACGTCAGCGCAGTATGATGTTGACGGTTAGATCGTGTTGCAACTAGTCCGTGACGATATTCGTACTGTAGTTTGCAGACATATTTAGGATTAAAGCATATAGCAGTATAACATCCTTATATTTCACATATTAAATGAACTGCACTGGAAAAATATTTCGAAAAATTCCTTTTATATTTTTTGCAGATTTAAAAATATTTTTATCAGTAATTTACCATTTTTTGGTCGTACGAGATTTAATTCATTTATAATTTATCCATTTTTTGGTAAACGAGAAAATTCGTTTGCAATCTGTAATAGATTGCAATATTACAGATTTTTCAATCTTTAATATGGCCTACGTTAAGAGCACTAATGTTGTGAAATATTTAAAACTTCTTTCCGCTGTGATTAATTTCTGAACTTTTGCATGAATTTTATTAATTCATGTAAAAATATTTAAAGTTCCGAAATTCTTTTTATCCATTAATGGATTTGTTTATCATGTTTGCTACTAGGCATAAAATAAATTATTAATATTTTCTTTAGTTCAAAAAATTCAGTTTATTCGATCAGATTTATTACTTTGGGAGGCTTTGATAATTTTAATTTGATAACATTTCCAGTTATCTGATTCACAAATATTTAATCAGATATATCCTATAAAAATATCGAACATATTAAATCAAATATTGATTTGATATATTTAAAATAAATATTAAAATAAATATTAATATTTATTAAATACTAATATAAAATATAATATTTATTAAATTTAAAATAAATATTATTTAAAATTGTATTTAATATTAATTAAAATAAATTTAAAATAAATATTATTAAAAATTGTATTTAATATTAATAATTTAGTTATTGTTAATATTGTATATTTTAATAAATCACATTTTAATTTAATATTTTATAGAAACTGTTGACTTTTATACACATACATTTAGACAATAACGCTAAAGATATATCTTAATGTGTATATATAGATATATATCTTAATATATCTTAAAGATATACCTTAACAACAATATTTAATTATTAAAATGTAAGCATTGATTAAAATCCGTGTGAACACTTCTTATTTTATTTTTTAAATACAAAATATTAAATAAATAAATGCATGAGTTTTACTACATATTATTACAATGAGTTTATAAATAGGTAATCATGACGAAGACCAGATTGATAACCTTCTGTAAACCCCCTGGCGACCTCCAAAAGACAGGCCGCGTTGCCTCGTTACACCGCACAGCTCAATCTATGTGAGAGAAATCTCGCCTCTCTCTGATCGCCTGTAGCGGCAATTAGCTTCTTCGCTAGAGATTCCAGAAGCTGGACGTAATCGGTCCGGTTGCCCCTTTTGTCTCGATCGCTGATGGGACAAAAGTGTATTGGAACGCATCGATACCCCTGTATTTGTTTAGCTTCCAATTCTCGGCCACTCTCGCCATCTCGCTTGGCGCACAGAGCCAGTTGAACAAATTACTAGCTGCTAGTGTGTTGGGACAGGTAAAGTCCCATACAAGTAAGCGTCCCCTTTCCCAAAGTACAAATGAAGCGCCATGCGGTCTTTTCCCGTCATCTCTGCACAGTCCAACTGGTTCTAGGCGGGACAACGACCGTCATCTCTGCACAGTCCAACTGTTTCTAGGCGTTACAACGACCGTCATCAGAGTACTACGAATAAGAGCACTGACTGCACTGTGGCTGTTGTGTCGAGACACTGTCTTCGAGCAATCGAGACCGTGTTTCTCTGATACATCGATTTTAACCCCGCACTCGCGATTAAACGGGTATTAAAATTTAAATCCGAGACGTAGGGGTGTTGCCAGACACAATGAGCGGTCGACCATTTTTGTACCTACCGAGGTATCGGCAGGGCATCCAGAAATGCGCCAGACCATTTGGTCGCTGACGAAAAGATGCGGGCTCGATCTTTAAGGCAGTCACGAGAAGCAATCACGCCGAGGAGCTGTGTCTCAAACAGGGCACTGTCTAACGTTTTTGTACGGTTGTATCCGTTAAAACAGGCAGGTCAAACGTAGAGGTCCAACAATCCAATGCCGTCCGATAACTTGAGTCGTTGATGCCTGAGCATCTCACTATATAATCTAGCAGGATATTCAAGGTTAAGCCACACATGCTCGAGACAAACGAGCAGAAGGCCGGTATTGATAATTCTTCCGCCCTCAGAACACCAAGTCCGCCGAACTTAACTGGCAATGAGCCTTGACGCCAGGCCGTGTCAAAGAGCTGAAGATTTATGATATCGGCCAGGAAACAGCGGACTTCCTCGTCAAAAGCTTTCGCTAGACTGCTAGAAAAACACGGCACGCAGCGTAGTAGAAAGTTGACCTTCGGTAGCGTCAGACAATGACGCAATATGAAAAACGCGTCGTGCTTCGCTAGTTTGCGAAGCTTCTGGCTTATCTGCCGAAGTTGTGTGATTGCTGTTTCCAAGAATGATTCGAAATGACTTTCGCCGCAAAGGGACGCGCCGAGCAAGTCGACATACGATACACCACATACATTGGCGTCTGGCATTTATTCGATCAGAGGTTGGATATCAGTTCTGTCGGCGGTGATGATTTGGCACTTGTCTGCGCATAAGTGTAAGCCGATAAAAGATTCCTG
Organism: Pomphorhynchus laevis; assembly: GCA_012934845.2. Taxonomy (NCBI): domain Eukaryota; kingdom Metazoa; phylum Acanthocephala; class Palaeacanthocephala; order Echinorhynchida; family Pomphorhynchidae; genus Pomphorhynchus; species Pomphorhynchus laevis. The sequence goes on from WNNJ02002706.1 coordinate 289,899, forward strand.
TTGTCGGATGTTAATGATATCGTTGGCAAGAGTGGACAGTTCTCCACTTATACATAAGTCATCAAGATACTACATTACAAGTGGTGAGGAAAGGCTGTGGGCTAGCCTGTTGATAGTTTGCGAGAACAGAAGAAGTCAGAGGGGTTCACCTTGCTGAACTTCCTCTGATGATTCAATAACACTGTTGCCGAAAAGCAGAGTGCTTGGACCGTTGTAGCACATTTCCACAAATTCTTTAATTTTCGGAATATCCCTCTCCATGCATTGAAGGACGGCATCGCGACTGATGAAGTTAAAGGCATTCACAAAGTCTAATTTAACCATGGTTGATGTGCCTATTAGACCGTGTTCTGCAAACATTTCGCTGAGTGAACTGCGGCCTCGACACCCCCAGAAACTCCAACGTTTAGTTGTGTTGGGAGTAGTTGGTCAACCACCCCCTCGGTTGCATATCTGCAGGCCAATTTGGCCACTAATCAACGGAATTTGCACCTAACGGCAATTAGTCTGACTCCTCCATCATTCTTCTTAAATGCTAAAAGCTTGGCCCCGCATAAAATAGGTTTAATCGAAATTGCCACGTTGCTATCAAGGACGATACGGGTAAGCTCACAGAGAGAGTTCAATAGTCTGTGCCCTGTTGCGCCACTCAAATTACCGACTAGGTCGCGGATATGAGATGGGTTTAGGCCGTCTGCGCCCCCTGAGGAAAATGTGGAAATGATCGGAGAGCCAACAAGATCGAGGGTCCCGAAATAAGCGGGCCAACTTTGCGATTCCGACGATTCGTCCCCGTTCGTGAACTGCGTTCATAAGAATTTAAGCGTGGTTCGGGATGTTTGCGATGCAACACCTCGGTAGTTAGTGGGTCCGGACAAATTAACTAATCATTGTGAGCTAGCAATCGGACCGCTTCACGAACATCGCCGTCCTTCAACTTTTCAGACACCTTATTTTGAAGCTGATCGTCCAGGAGATCTGCAGGTTTATTTGTTGTGATGATAGGGGTTACATCGTACGACGTACACGCTGTTTTCAGCGCTGAGCCCAGTGATGCCGAATTACTACCCCGGCCAATCGTGGTGCACGCAAGGCCGATTTAGCAAATCCGGGAAGTTGCCTCCAAGGGGTGTCGTCTAGCGGGTAGCATTTACTACATTAATTAGTTCTCCAAGTTTGTTGGCATTAGTAGCCCTCGCTGCTCATGGTATTCGCCGAAGCAAGCCAAAGTCCGTGCGCAGAAGATGGGACAACATTATCGAACTTATGTTGCATGAATTGAGAACGACAAGATTGCTATCCGATACGGCAGCTGAATTCATTTGTTGGGTAATAGAAGGTGGATTGCCGGATCCAGGGCAAGTTGATCTTCGGCTGTGCCGGCGGACCAGTCCGTTCGCAGTAGCCATGAAGTCCCTGCAACATATTGATCATTGCACTCGTGTTATTAGGTTTGCACCTGTCTCGCCACTTTCCTCAGTTCCGCCGGTATCCATCGATTCGACCGTTGTCGTCGTTTGATTGATATATTGAAAATGGATCGTCGTGTGATTGCATTATTCGATCATTGTCGTCTTTTGAATGAAAATTTGATTGAAAATTTATCGTCGTGTGATTGTATCAATGAGCTGGACAGTAAAATCGTCGTGTGATTGATCGTTGTCATTGTATGTTAATTATTATGTAACAAAATAATTTAACTTTTCTTCATGTGTTTTTTCTTTGTTATTTGTATGTTATTTATCTCAAACTATTTTTTGCTATTATATTTCTAGTTAACTGTTATTTACTAGAAATATATTTACTAGAAATGAATAGAGGTATTTATTAAATAAAAAGTCTATCGAATAATGAGCGTTTTACCAAATTTTAAGAATTTCACGAATATTTTAAGAATCGACAGACTTCAATTAAAGAACGCTTTATATTGCCTTTGATGATATTATAAATATCACAAATCAGCAACTGTATTACTTGCACAACTACAGATAACTATTTGGTAGGTTAACTTTTGACATATCTCAGCTTAAATTGTGGGCACATTTAAACTATAGGTGTGCTTATAGTATAAAGAATAAATAAACTATCCATCAATGATGGAGAAAGATGTTGATTGGTTTCTTATATATCTTAAAAATTTCTAGAACGTTCTATCATAATTACGAAGTAATGCAGTTTGGGTGGTGTGCTTGTTTTGAGTGTTTCAAATTAGTAAATTACTAAAGAATGCTCACGCCGAAAGATTTAAGTTTAATAAAATATTATTTCATCAATAGACAGTCCTGGTTGAATCAAATCTTTTATTTATTTATTGGTCCTCTGAAGATCCCAGGCGGCGGGGCTGTTTCCTTTGTAATCTATTATATTGGTCATTTAGTGATCCCGCTGATGTCTATTACACTGAAAAGAATTCACTGTATTGCATTGACTTCGAAAGCGCAAGCTACGTCATGCAATTAGCATATAGTGAATTCTTTCTGCTTTAATCTATATATATAGTATGTTTTTCATGTGTATACACTGTATTGCTGCAACTGATGAGGCTTCTCAAAGCCGAAACGGTACGCCGTCTTACATTGTAGAAGCATGAAATTCTCTATATATAGAGAAAAGCAGATAGGTGTAATAGACAGTCCTGGTTGAATCAAACCTTTAATTTATTTATTGGTCCTGCGAGAATCCCAGGCGGCGGTGCTTTTTCTTTTGTAATATATGATATTGATCATTTAGTGATCCCGCTGATGTCTATTACACTGAAAAGAATTCACTGCATTGCATTGACTTCGAAAGCGCAAGCTTTGTCATGCAATTAGCATCTAGTGAATTCTTTCTGCTTAAATCTATATATAGGATGTTTTTCATTTGTATACATTGTATTGCTGCAACTGATGAGGCTTCTCAAAGCCGAAAAGGTACGCCGTCTTGCAGTGTAGAAGCATGAAATTCTCTATATATAGAGAAAAGCAGATAGGTGTAATAGACAGTCCTGGTTGAATCAAACCTTTAATTTATTTATTGGTCCTCCGAGGATCCCAGGCAGCGGTGCTGTTTCCTTTGTAATAGAAATTGTAATTTCCTTTGCAGCGAATTCTATATATATATATATTAGGAAAGACTTGACACCGACGACCAGGATACTTATTGTATTCGTTCATATATTAATATTAAAGAATTAAGTGGTGTTAATTAGTGGTGTTAAAGCAATATTATTACGCTTCGGCTGAAGCTTTCGTCAGATAATTGTATGTAGTTACTGATCAATAATATTTTAACATTAAAAATTATATATAAAATATAAATATATATTTATAAAATATATATTAATATTAAATATTATTATATATTAATATTAAATATTTTAATATGAATATATAACCTTGGTGCTAGTCAGTGAAATGTAATTTTAATATGATTTTTAGTTAAAATCTTTTAATTAATAAATTAATTTAATATTTTTTAAATTAAATTAATTTTTGAAAATAATTAAAGAATGAATTCGATAAAAAAATTTGTTTCATAGTAAATTCTACTTTATATCTTCGTAATTGTAATTTATGTTTTTCCTATTTAGTAAGGATGACAGTGACGATAGCCTTGCTAAACTCTCTGAAATAATGTTATTTAATAATTCATGCGAGGAATTAATTGATCTCCCAGAAACAAATGGTACAATTTATTGATTTTACGATTACTGAATATATTTTTCTGTTCTTTATTTGAGGACATGTTGTGATATCAATTTATCTTGATCATTACGACGATACTCGATTTATGCTTGCAGTAACTCGCTACACAAAATCGGAACACGCCTTGACGATCATTAACACATTTGATAAGGTCTTAAATAGTTACATTTTAAATAGTTACATTTTAAATAGTTACATTTTAAATAGTTACACATATTTTGACTAATTATTCAATTATGCGCGTTTTATCTTTGCGTCTATTTAAACTAACGATAACTACAAAGATGTTTCAAATTATCATCCCAATGATGTTAGCAACTTTGTGACCTAGATATATAATTTGAATATCAAATTATATTTTTTAATTTGAAAATTTTATCTGAAGTAGTATCTTAGACGAAAAAATTAAGAAATTCGTCTTTAATTCTAAACATCTAAACATTATAATAACATTAGTTCAAATATTCTATTTTCTGATCGTATATTCGATCGTATTGTTAACGAAATAAAATTGTTTACTAAAATTTACAACAATTCTTATGCGCGTACGCCCATTTGCACACGTCGATTTAGCAAAAATTATGATAAATTATTATTCTTTATAAATTATTATAAAGAATCGGAATCATTAAAACATCATAATTGGCAAATGCTGCAAATGAAACAAAGTTTTGGAAAGAATGTCTTTTCGGCCAAATTTAGTGATCCAAAATACGATAAGAAAAATACTTATCAAAATACTTTGAGGAGTCTGCTGCTTTCTATCTTTTCTTTCTTTTTTGCGCAGATACATAATATGCTTTTCATTACAAATTATATAAAATTAATATTTTATATAAAATTTATATAAAATTAATATCATATCTATTAAAATCATATAAATTATTAATTAAAATCATACAATTGATCCTGTAAACGGTATAATTATCCGAATTAGGCTTTCGTTTAAACAAACCAGCTAAATTAGCATGTTTTTTTGTGAAATATGCGCACATCAACTAGAGCTGTAGACGCAGCTCTACTTGACAGCTCCATATAACACGTTTCTCGAATATTTAATGTTTTAAAATTTAGCTTCTTTTGTTTTCAATCACAATTCCATAATTTCCTTTATTTGGTTTTACTGATTTAAATTCCTGATTATTTATTGTTTTAACATATCTTTTTCGAGTATTTTAAATTTGATTTTACTTGATGTTTTTAAATTTAATTTGTTCTTTTTTCAATCACAATTCCATAATTTCCTTTATTTGGTTTTACTGATTTAAATTCCTGATTATTTATTGTTTTAACATATCTTTTTCGAATATTTTAAATTTGATTTTACTTGATGTTTTTAAATTTAATTTGTTCTTTTTTCAATCACAATTCCATAATTTCCTTTATTTGGTTTTATTTTTCTACTAATTTTCATTTATCCTTTTAAATGTTTGTATTTGATTGAGTTTCTTTGTTTCGTTTTTGTTGTGCAGTACTAATGTACTAGCATTTTCCTTTTTTTATGATATTTTTGTTACATTCTAAATTTGTTTTCTTTGATGTTTATATCCTTTGTTACAAATTTTGAGTATTTTGTATAAATGGCGAGCTTGATGCTTTTGTGTTTGATAAAGTATTTTTAATTTTTGTCAAGATGATAGCAGGAGCTATTAAAATATTGTAATTCTTTAATAAAAATAATTTATTTTTTGATTTCAATTTGAAAATATCATATTAGTTTTCGTTAAATTATTTACAATAAGCCAGGTAATTTTAATTTAAAGTTTTATTGATTTAAATTCCTGTTTATTATTACAATGCTAGCAGCAGCTATGATCAAAATTTTAAAATTTTAAATTTAATAAACGAATCTAAATCAGTTATTTTTTATTCATTTGAATTTGTAAAAAGCTGGCAAAAACCATCACAAAATTTATTTAATCGAATATTTCGATGCCTAGCTGATATCATCTTCAGCAATATGAAATGTTAATAAAGACACAAAGGTGTACGTGTCAACATAAAAAGAAGAAAAATGTCAAAACAAAACAGGAAGGAAAACCAGCACTAATCTCGTCAACCATTATATGTAATACCACCCAACATGAGGTGATATTCATCCTTCTCATTTAATTTCGGCTTGAGATCGCGGATGAACATTTTTCAAGAATCTGTCGTTGGAAGGCTTGTTGTCGATTAGCAAGGACTTTAACTTCATCAAAGTTAATTTTGTGTCCGATCAAAAGGGAATGTTCTGCAACAGCAAAGTGAGCCACTGTATGCAGAGCAGCATAATGTTATTTTATTCTTGTCTTTAACATCCGACCAGTTTGATCTACATAAAATTCCACACAATTGCAACAATCAATTCTATAAACCAATCCTTTCTTAATAACGCGTTTACACCTACTTATCAATTACCAATTGTTATTTGTTTCCCTTCTTTAATGTTAAAGTCAATTGGGAGGTGTGATATTCTTATCAATTTCCTCAGTTGTAATGTTAACGAGCGTGACAACCAGCCGAACGATGGAATTGTACATGCCATTTTCAATTTTGGGGGACCAATCAATTTATCACTGGGATGGTAAAAACGAGACTCAATCATTTCGCCAATACGCTTTAACTCTTTTAGTGGATATCCCAATCTTAGAAAAGCAGTAAATAAAAAACACAACTCGTCATAAACCAAATTAGGAGTACTGCAAATATTATAAGCTCTAACAACTCGTCATATAAGCTCTTACAACTTTTCATAAACCAAATTAGGAGTACTGCAAATATTATAAGCTCTAATACAATTTAGTTTTTTAACGTGTTATACAGAACTATTTTATAAATAGATAATTTTATGCCTAATAATAAAGATGATTTCGATTTAAAAATATCATATTAGTTTTCGTTAAATTATTTACAATAAGCCAGGTAATTTTAATTTAAAGTTTTATTGATTTAAATTCCTGTTTATTATTTTAACATATCTTTTTCGAATATTTTAAATTTGATTTTACTTAATGTTTTTAAATTTAATTTGTTCTTTTTTCAATCACAGGTCCACAATTTCCTTTATGCGTACATTTTTCACATCTGCGCACATAAACTAACGATGTAGATTCAGCGAGACAGTCATACAACACATTCGCAACACACAGTGTCCTTTTGAAAATGACTCTGTGTGTTGAATGCTAAAAATATAAATATAAATTTAAATGAATTTTCTTGATATTTTCTTATCTATAAAACCTATTTATCTATTTATTTATATTAAATAAAATTAAAAATTATTTTTACTTTAACTAATTTATAATTGAAACTTACCTTTTTTAATGGATAATGGATTTTACTTAAATATTATCAAAATATTAAATAATTTTACTTACATTTAAACTGTATTTGAGTATCTATTTAAGTTACAAAATTATTTGTAATCAACATATAGTCATTAACTTGACTATATGATTTTAGAAAACACTCTATCAGCTCCGTGAACTAATCGATATTAGCTGTCGTAATAACCCCGATAATAAAGATATTATTCGAATACGAAACGAAAATGAACTTAAAATAAAGGTTTTAGTTTTATATTTTCATTCAAATGAACGTATATTTATTTAGCGTATGATGCACGATTTGGATGTGCTAATGTTTTCACATGTGAGACCGTTAATCTGCTGCCCGGATTTGCAGCAGAAATTCACAAACCGACGTAATCATTTGCATAAGGTTGATTTGATTTGGGCTTTTATAAGATTTATACATTGTATTCTTCAAATAACGTTTCAAAATTTAAATATTTTTAAAAATTTAAAATTTTAAAAAACGTTTAAAAATTTAAATATTTTGCTTAAAGTTATAAAGTTATGGTCACCACGCTGATCATATCATGTCGTAGCACAACTTTGGCAACAAATCACACCATTGATCAACTGATCGAATTTGTGCAACAAAACAACGCAGGAAAACAATACAAAATGAGATTAATTAGAATGATATAAATATATCACTGTTAACAGCTGCATTTGAGAATCAAATGCATCTGTTGGTCAATTTTATTGACCATTTATTACTGTATAAATGTTTTAATGATTTAAGTTAATATTATTAATATTTAATGAAAAACATTTGTTTGTCGTATTACTTACGATACAATTATTATTATTTATAACATCACACACTTTATTTTTCTGTTACATTTTATGATCTAAAATGAAAATCGTTAGTATTTACGTGTTTTCGATCTAGTTGTGTACATGTAACTTAATAATATTAAGTTATAATTTTTATTAAGTTATAATTTTTAATTCTTAACTCATAATTTTTAACGTTGCTTTTTCGGTGTCGCCACATAGTTTAGTTGACTCAGACTAAACTTACAATGGGTCATCCAGCAGCATCTGACAGGGGGCTGTCCTGCTTAAGGCGGTTGCTGGCTGGAACAAGATCTATAAAGATCAACCATCTTCACTCCACGCGCTACGCGACCTAGCTATTGGCCATTATCTGGTCTCTTAAACGTGATCACGTGAAGCAGTTTACATTTTAAAGTGTAAACACCTTGGGATGCAAACTTCTCCCTTTTTTTAAATTAAATTTTAAGAACAAATAAGACAATAGAGATAATGTCTATAGATACTATCAAAAATACAATATGATAATTAAAAAGCATAGCTTTTCAAAACTCAAGTAATTTTTTAGTAATTTTCAATAATGGATCATTATCAACTATTTGAAATAAAGGAAAGCATTAGAAAAATAGCATTCTAATAATATTGTAACAATAATGAAGAGTGAACACGCTATAGTATGCTCGAGGTTTGCAGTGCACACTCCTTCACCATTCGGCCACGCGGGGACCAATGATTAATATAAATTTTAAAACTCAAATAATTTTCTAGTTAACTGGAAGAATTGAAGTAAGAATTAATCTCCTATGAAAATCAAATACGGGAACGATGATGACATCTGAGATCAAATTATAGATTTATATATTTACAAAAAAATTATTCGTTAAAATTTATTTTATCTACAAAACTAGTAGGTGCTTGTCTTGATTTTTAGTTTAATGATTATTGTTCCAAAAATATTGCGGTTTAAGAATAAAATTATTTGATCAGAAAATAGCTTGTAAATTAAATCATTTTTAAATTCAGCTAAAATAATTGAAGAACTTTAACCTAAAAACGGAATCTATAAATGGAATGTTAGATCAAATTTAAAATTATAGATTTTTATTTTTAAGTACAGTTTAGACTCTAAAATTTATTTTCCCTGTGAAATTACGAGATTATATTGACACTGATTTGATCATATTAGTTTGCCTTTTTCTTTCATAGTCATCCAACAACGATTAAGATCTTACCAGCCCGACTCATATATTAACATATTGCTTTTATTTTTCCCGATTGTGGCACGATATTATCCTCACAGGTATTGGTCTTATTTTTGATACAGCAGGACGTCGATAATCAGTCTGGATGGGTCAGTGGCTGATTAGACCCACCGAGACTGATTAGTAACGTCCTGCTGTATCAAAAATAAGACAAATACATGTGAGGATAATATCGTGCCACAATCAGAAAAATTTCAGCTCACAGATGCAATCAAGTACAATTAATATTGCTTTTAATTCATTAATACAATACGTTTAATTTAATTTTTGTTGTATTTTACAACAATTTAAGATGTAGTCAACACCGTTGACATTGAGTTTATAAACTAACAATTATATAAAAACTAATATTAATAATAATTAATATAATGAAGAGTGAACCCGCTTCATCATCGTGTACCCATATGTATTTCGACAACGCGATCTTGTTGCTTTGACCTGTGCATGCATAGATGTCAAAAGAGAGTGCATACTAGAGGTTTGAACCACGTACATAGAGTTTCCAGTTTACATGCTTCCACCATTCAGCCTCGCGGACAATAATAATGAAAAGTGAACCCGCTTCATCATTAGGTGCCCATGTGTATTTGGACAACGCGACCTGGTTGCATTGACGTGTGCATACATAGATGTCAATATAGTGTGCATACTAGAGGTTAAAACGCCGTACATATAGTTTGCAGTTCACACGGTTCCACCATTCAGTCACGCGGGCAATAATAATGAAGAGTGAACCCGCTCCATCATCAAGTGCCCATGTGTATTTCGACAACGCGACTTTGTTGCTTTGACGTGTGCATACATAGATGTCAATAGCGAGTGCATACTAGATATATAAACCCCGTACATAGAGTTTGCAGTTCACAAGCTTCAACCATTCAGCCACGCGAACAATAATATTGAAGAGTGAACTCGCTTCATCATCAGGTGCCCATGTGTATTTCAACAACGCGAACTTGTTGCTTTGACGTGCGCATACATATATGTCAATAGATAGTGCATGCTAGAGGTTCAAATCCCGTACATAGAGTTTACAGTTCCCACGCTTCAACCATTCAGCCTCGCGGACAATAATAATGAAAAGTGAACCCGCTTCATCATCGTGTACCCATATGTATTTCAACAACGCGATCTTGTTGCTTTGACGTGCGCATACATAGATGTCAATATATAGTACATGCTAGAGGTTTAAACTCGTACATAGAGTTTGCAGTTCACACGCTTCCACCATTCAGCCACGCGGACAATAATATTGAAGAGTGAACCCGCTTCATCATCAGGTGCCCATGTGTATTTCAACAACGCGACCTTGTTGCTTTGACGTGTGCATATATAGATGTCAATATAGAGTGCATGCTAGAGGTTTGCAATGCACACGCCTCCACAAATCGGCCACTAGTAGACGAATGATTAATATCAATCGTTAAATGGAATGTGATTGTTAGTGTTTGTTATTCTTTCAATTTTAATTTATATGTTCTTGATGTATTTAGATTGCTAAAAGATGCTCAGATATAATCTGCAGAAGAGATGTGAATAAATTTCTCAAATCAAACGATCTAGCTATACTTCCCGAAGAGATATCAAAACCTTTGAAGGTGAAATTTAGCAAAGCAAAGACCACAATTTTGCTATTGCTAAACAAAAATATTGACTGGATTCCATTCGAATCATTTCACTCTTTCATAAGTAATCCTGTAATCAGATTACTTTCACTAAAACTTTTAAAATCCAATCCACAATTACCTTCCTTAAATGAAAATCGCGAAATTGATATGAGAAACGGAGCCTATATTATCAATCCTGATGGTGACCTAAATAAAACAAAACTGCATACTTTTTTCGACAAGTTTGTTAAACATTTATCTTCCATTATGTTGGATTTGTATTTAGGAAAAATGGGTGGAAAGGACTGCTCGAAGAAAAACCGTCACTTGAAGTTCTTTCAGAAATGTACTGTACAAAAGATGTTGTTATGTATGCAAAATTTAAAGTACTTTATATTCAAATATTTATTGATACTGATGTTTTAAACGCGTAAACCTCACTCATAATAAGGTACACAACACAAAAATCTGAGAATGATATAAACTTAAAGCAAATCTTAAATACACTATATTATATACGTTGTTTAATTATATTTCGTATGTACCCATTATACAACTACATACCCATTATATGGAAAACTTTATGTTAATCGTATGTGTTTAAATCAAATAACAATCATGGACTTGTTCGTATATCACAACGAGTCTTTTGGATCTCAATTGATCTAGAAGGATCTCAAGCGTCTAGCATTTGTTTTGTAACAAATATTTAATAAATTAACTGAACGTTAATCCTTTTTAAAACTTTAAAACCCGAAACATTTATTGAGTCCATTTTATCGTAAAATTAAAACTAAATTATCTAAATTATCGATTTAGCTGGTCACGATGTAAACAGCTTAATCACAAAATATCACATAATGCGGGTATCATGAATTGAGTACCGAACGTGAGCAAAAATACTCTTAATTAATTCCGTTTATTTTTTAACTTAAGTTCTACACTTGGAATGGCTACCTGTTGAAATAGCGATTTTGTATTTTTAATAGCCAACGCCTTTATAAATTTCATAGTATCTTTATCCAAATATGTATGGATTATTTTACATTTATCCATTTCCAACGAGTTTATGAAATTTCAAATATAAAAAATCATATACGGAATCAACGACCAATCATATTTGGCCACAACTTATCATTTAATTACAAATAGGCAAATAGGTAATGTTTAAACATTGGTTTTAGTAAAAAGTACTATAAAATAGGTGCGTAAGAAATAAGTTTAAAATTACAAACGTAAATGACGATAGAATTAAAAGTTATAAATCATACAAATTATTATGGAGGCAATAAACTTGGTTATTATGCTTACCTATAATCAATTAATTTATTGCCTAATAAATAGAACTTTATCGTTTTCTACCTTTTTTCATTTCGTGTATATACCAGCATAATGTGAGCAGCTCTGGTGCATCTAGTCAAGTTACATCAACGACATCCTCTTTTCCAAACAGTTGCTAGTTGCTGGAGTATTTCCTATCGCAGAATAAAGAATATCGAAGAATATTATCAATTATATTAATAATTTACATTCATGATAGTTTACCGTGAAAAACTCAAATAAAAAACGTAAATATTTAAAATTTTGATATTAAATTTTATTATTAAATTTTATTATTAAAATTTATTTTTAAATTTTTATTATTTTTTTGAAAAGATGGCTCTGTAATCTTACGAGATGTAAAGGCAGAACAAAAATGCTGGAGAATATGGAATAAATCTTTTGTGTTACATTAACGATCATTATTTTTAAAAGGTGACGTTAATTGTCGGTTCGAGTTCTTTCAACGTTCTTTCAACGTCGTATCACTTAGTGATACGACGTTGAAATAAGATTGATCTTAAGCACTCTTAGCACACTTCAATTAATGGACTCATTGAGTTCTTGTTTCGCTAATGAACTTTAAGAGTCCATGAAACAATTTCCTAAAAAGTAGTCTGACCAAACGAATTCTATCTTTAATCATTCCGCTTTATGGCGATGTCGACACAGTATTTCTATTAAATGCGTGATATCATTGTTAACAGTTATTATTTCTTGCTTTACTTTAAAATTAGTTATGCAGGCCATGGATCTGGTTCACAATATGTATCGTTAGACTACATGCGTAAAATATGCATACGATCGTCAGTCCTTCTGATGGGTTGCTCTAGTGCTTCATGCAGCACGCCCGGGGATTTTGAAGCATATGGACCGCCGTTCGCGTATATCATCAACGGATGGTAAGTTCAGTTTCGTTTCGTCCGTATCTTAGGTTTACATTAGCACAAGTTTGTGCATAACAAAATCTATTTGTATAAAATTACGAAAAGGAATAGCAACTTTGATGTTTTTTTTCGAGAAACAAAAATTCTAACTTGTTAGTTACCAGCAAGTACTAATGGCTTGATATTTGTGAAACTCGTACATTTGAAATTCAATGTTTGTGCATTTTTAAAAGTGTAATCGTTTTTTTTAAATTCAAAGATTGAATAGCTGAGTTTGTTTTATCACTAAAAAAGCTGTTATTAAATTTGTTTCATTTTTACATGATTTTAAATATATCAGGAAGAATATGGTGTTATCACAATTTTGGTGTATATTAAAGCAGCGGATTTACTCTGGAAGAATCGTTTTTTATTTGGCAGAGTGATGGTAAATTCCATAATTTAGCTGTATAAAATGGTACATTACAAATGCTATAAAACGATTTATATAAAATGGTTTATTTTTTCATGAAAAAATATAAATGAAATCAATTGATAAAATGAAAAAAAAACTTGATTTTATGTGATTCACAAAATTATGAGTCACTTAAACATCGTGAAAATTATGAGCCTGTTAAAATCTACTGATCCAAATACTTTAAAGATATCCTTGATATCTTTGTAAGATAGTTTTGCCATGATTTCCCAAATTATTTTTAGCGTAATAACATCATCCCTTATAGACAAGAGCGTATTTTACGCTAATAAATCCCTATTGACCTCGCTGATATATAAAAATTTGTTTTTTTTACTAAATGATGCATGTGTAAGACGAATATATACCGTGAGAATATTTTATCTGAAAATATAAAATTATAAAATTACAAAATAGAATTCCTCGCGTCGAGGACCAGCCCAATTTAAAGATTCACGCTTTTGCAAGAGGATCATAGGTTAATTGCACAGTATCAACTTATTCGCCCACGACGACGGATGACACAGTCGATAGTGTGCGTCTCGACGCGAAACACCCAGCCAACTAACAGCAAGTCCGCGCAAATGAGACTTGCTCAGAACTGAACGATTATTAATTATAAAATTAATAATTTTAGATTATAAAATAAATTATAAAATATATTAATCTTATTTATCAAATAAAATATATTGGAAAAGTGTATAAAAATGATACCAAAAACTGTTAAAGAAAGTATATCTTATAAAAAATTTTAAAATATTTACAAATAATATTATTTAATAATAAATAATAAATAAAGACTTTATTAATAACAAACAAAAGCAAGAAGCAAATATCATAAGTGTGCCGTAAGTGTCATAACAGTATGTCTGTCAAAAGAGCAGTCAGTCCAAAAATGTCACTTCTTAGTCGTTCTCTTCTTATTATGGCCTCAAATCCAAGGGGATCTGAGCCCCCAACCGATCTAACATGCCGCTTTTCGATTGAACCACCCGGGGTCTTTAACCCCCCCCCGAAGAATCCAATCGGTGCGGACTATTTATCAAATAAAATATATTGGAAAAGTGTATAAAAATGATACCAAAAAACTGTTTAAAAATGAACTGTTTTAAAATGAGTGACTAAAATTAAATAACTTTGCAAGTAATATAATCAGTTAAAATATAAACATAAAGTAGATAATTTGATATTTGATTACAGATAAAAATTTTAAAGCATTAATTAATTTATAATATAAATTATATATTTATATATAATTTATATATATATAAATTATATATTTATATATTTATATTCTTCCTGATATATTTTATAATATATCAGGAAGAATATGGTGTTATCACAATTTTGGTGTATATTAAAGCAGCGGATTTACTCTGGAAGAGTCATTTTATATTTGGCAGAGTGATGGTAAATTCCATAATTTAGCTGTATAAAATGGTACATTACAAATGCTATAAAACGATTTATATAAAATGGTTTATTTTTTAATGAAAAAAATATAAATGAACTCAATTGATATAATGAAAAAAAACTTGATTTTATGTGATTCACAAAATTATGAGTCACTTAAACATCGTGAAAATTATGAGCCTGTTAAAATGAGTGACTAAAATTAAATAACTTTGTAAGTAATATAATCAGTTTAAATATAAACATAAAGTAGATAATTTGATATTTGATTACAGATAAAAATTTTAAAGCATTAATTAATTTTATAATTAATATATTAATTTTAATATATTTAATCATCTTTACTATTAAAATAGTAAAGATTATGATGTTGAAGTGGAGTGAAGGTTCAAAGTTCGACAGGAAGCAAACTACGAAATACAAGAATATGAACAGAAGAGAACGGCGGTGACTCTTTCCTTATTTGCATTCAACCTATGCATTTTGACAACTGCTATTGTGAGTGACGCATCCACTTCTCTACTTATTATTCGAAAGAGTGACTTAATAGCATTGAAACGGAATGTGCTCGGGGTCAATGTTAAATTATCAAAATTGAAATGGCAAGACTCCTCGCATTATGCAGAAAAGTTTTTGAATTTTCGATTCCAGTTTGGAATCATTATCAGAAATCTGAAACAAGTAAAATGTTAAGGATATAAAAAGAAAAAAGTTAAAAACAAAGATGCGCATTAAGTAGGTCCTCATGAACTTCTCATTCGATGGGGTTCTGTACAATCAGATATGGGGTGTTGTTATGGGTTCCCCGTTAGGTCCCACATTGGCGGATATATTTATGGAAGACTTGGAGTTAACTGCAATGACCGAGTATATTAAAAAAACAATCTTCTGACGTAGATACATAGATGATATTTTTGTCATTTGGCCACAAGGTAAAGACAGTGCTTTCCGGTTTATTGAGTTTCTACATGCCCGCCATCCTCGTATAAAATAATATGTGACCTGGCCACAGGATAACTGTCTTAGCTTTTTAGACTTGTTGATCAATGTATCGGATTTATCCACTGACGTGTTCCAAAAACCTACAGAAACGGACTTATATCTACATTGGTTTAGTAGCCACAGTGTGCGTACAAAATTAGGAATCTTTAAGGGATTCTGCCTCAGAGCTATTAGACTGTGTAGCACCCTGGATAAACGCAATTGTAAGTTTCATAAACTAATTTGTATTTTTAAGGATTTGGGATATCCTGAAATTATGCTTTTTGATAGTCATGCTTCAATTCCGGTCGTTGGTTCTGATAAGTTATCCCATTTTTTGACACTACTAGAGTGTGGATGATTGTCAAAGCTCGTTAAAAATATGGTGAGAAAGTTTATATTGGAGTCTAATTTGCCCATTAGTGTTATCTACAATGAACGCACTTATAAATCAATTAGAATGATGACTAGTGTAAAAAGGACCAATGAGATAAAAGGAGTAATTTATCGGATAAACTGCCTTGATTGTGTTCTCTTTTGTATAGGACAAACTGGTAGGTTTTTAAAAACCAGAGTAAAAGAGCATCGCTCAGCCCTACGCAGTACTGCCCACTCAGCTGTTGTTCAGTATGCCTTATGTACAGGACACAAGATTGAAGTTATCTATTCTGTCAAAAGAAAATTTTAAAGTCGAATATGCGAGTCACTCTGGATTGAAGAATTGAAGCCGGGCTTAAATGAGAATGATGGCTACCGTTTAATTCTAAATCGGGATTGAGCATCGTTCTTTGTAAAGTTTGCTAGCACATGCGTAGACCTGGCAGCACAACGTGAGGACCTACATAATGTGCGTCTTTGTTTTTACATGTTTTCTTTTCATATCCTTAACATTTTACTTGTTTCAGATTTCTGATAATGATTCTAAACTGGAATCGAAAATTCAATAAATTTTCTACCTCATGCGGGGTCTTGCCATTTCAATTTTGATGATTTAATATCTTTAAGTCCATAATGTAGCTGATTAAAAGTATCCAAAGTCTCTATTTGCATAAAGGTATCTACTTACGCAAAAGTCTCTATTTGTATGTTTCTAGTTGCATAATTATAATTCTCTATTTGCTCTAGCACAGATTGTATGTCTCACTTACGTGTCTAAATGATTGTGACTTTGTAACTTGTGCCATAAACATTTATTTCTTTAGTTTTTCCTGTACTGAAATTGATTGAAATCAATATATTATATATATGAGAGTATATTATATATATTATTATATATTATATAACGCTAATAAATATAATGAATTATATTGATAAATATAATAATATATAAATATGATAAAGATAACGTAGGCTTTCTTGGTGCTAATTTGGACGTTTCTAAGATGACGACAATTAAAGTTTGTAAAAAATAAAAATAAGAATTGAATAATTTTCGAAAGCAACTGCCTTTATCACAAGAATATTAAAAAACATCGTGTTTTAAGTTTTAATATATTGACATAAAATATAATACTTACCTCTTTTAAGAGATAATCAATTTTTACATTTTAAGAGATGGATCCAAAGATGATCCATCTTTTGATCCATTTTTACTTTTTTAATTAAAATGAGTCACCAATAATATTATTTCTTACATTTGTAAGCTTCTGTAATAGTATAGTATGTTTCATAAAATACATATACTTTGCAAACAGTCCTCATTGAGTGTTTGTTAATGTAGAAGAATTACCCAGGAGGAACTCAAACCGAACTATACTAAAGTTATACATATTTAATAATGTAACACTCAATATAATATTTATTATAAAATTTTATATAATAGAAAATATAATATCATATTTATTATTTATATTTATATATAATTTGATATATCGTATATTATATACAAATGTTCATAAAAATTGAGTTTTAATATTTTTATATCTTATTTAAATCTAAATTATAAAAAATCTCAAGATTAAAATATTTATTTTTGCTAAATTTATATGTAGTGCATTGACTAAGTTAAATGATCTGATTACTTTCAAATGGCATTTTACAATTTATACTCAAATGTTACATTTAAAATTAACTGGTAGCTGAATTTAATTACTGACAAAACTGATTTGTTTTACTGACAAAACTGATTTGATGTATCAAATCGTTGATTCTATTAATTGATTATTTATTGATATCTACTACTATGCAAATATTCATTTCTGTTTACGTTCGCATTATACTAAAATATAAGTAAATCTCAATATCTAAGCGCTAGACCAAAGGTTTCTTAACAAAATCAAATAATTGTATAAATCTTATCTAACTTTTATTAATAAAATTATAAATATATAAATATATCTTAAATATATTCTAATATATACGAACTCGACTAACAAAATCAATGTAAATGTCTTATAATTCAAAAACATGTGTTATAGAAATATTTTATATAGAATATTTTATGCTAAACTGACTGAAAATCTCTCAGGTATGCGAAATTTAAGTGGTTTTAATGTACATTTAAACGCACTACATATGAACCTAGGTTTTATTGGATTTTTATGTAATTTTGGATTCCACTTTTTTACACTTCGATGTGTAAATAACATAAACACTTCCTTGCCAATGCAGATATCTCGAGACAGTCGAAAGAGCATTATGTGTGATCAGTATTTGTGCCTGGACATCCTCGGAGATTACGATGGGTAAATTGACGCGCGGATCTAGGTGCTCGCAAACATTAACCTGATTTTGTAAGAGACACGCTTGTTTTGGTTCTCAACCAGGCGACCGAACCCACGTAGCGGACTGCTGTTTTTCATTTAACGTTTTTATGAAATCGACTTGATCATAGAATTTGTAGATTGCCCAATTCCACTAGCCGCGGCTGCAACTATAGGACAGAACGTACTATGTTTCACCTTTTTTATACGTTCTTCGTATTGGTTTCGTTTACAGAATGTTCGAGACGGTTCGATTATAAGACTGTTCGACTAGAACAGTCTTAAAATTAAGATTAATCGATCAGAAAATATTTTAATTACTTTTTAATTCTTTATTTAAAAAATCAAATTACTTTACAGCGGTTACAATATTGAATCTATTACTCTTGTATTTGAAGACACAATCTTACGAAATTTAAAGTTATTCTAAATCAAGATATATGGGGATTAAGATTAAATGATCAATACTTATTTGATATCACAATTTATAAATTAACAAGGTAATTGACTACAAATTATTGTATATAATTTGTAGTTTATAGTTTGTATCTATTCATAGTATATAATTTATATAATTTTTATATCATATAATTTGTATATAATTGTATATAAATTATTGTATATCTTCTTTGTTTTTGCTATCTATAGTCCATTGCTTATTGGCACTTTATGGAATGTAACTGATCGCGACACAGATGAATTTACAATGGAAGTTATTGAAGACTGGATTCGTAAATCGGAAAAGAGGAAAGTTGATTTTGACGAGGCTTATCTATCAATACAAAAGGCAAAACAAAAGTGTCGTTTTAAATATCTGAATGGTAATGCCTTTGTTTGCTACGGATTACCGATTTCCATTGCTAAACGAAATTAGCGACATGTTTTCATATCGTTTTTTGGTATTCTCTAATGTAAATGTGGTGTACTTTTTATAAATAATTTGATAATTAAATAGTTTATCGGAATTGTGAATAGTGGATTTTTTGAATTTCAAATTGTGAAGTTATTGAAGACTGGATTCTGTTAAATTGTATTTTGATTACTTCTGCGGAGTGTTTTCTATAGTTATTTCCTCCACCTACTGCATAAGTTAATAAATGCATAAACCTGTTTAAATATACATATATTATTTACTGTCTGAAAAATTTGATATAAGTGATCTACAGGAGAACCTGCTATACAAATTAGCAGAATAAATGCTGGGTTATCAGTTTTCGCCATTAATAAAAGGGTAGATGATTCAAATAATTAATAATTCATTCAAATAATTAATAAATTTATTATTTATAATAATTTATAATTTAATTAATAATTTATATTGAATAATGATTATTTAGTTATCATTAAATAATCGTAAAATTTAATAAATTTAAATTTAATTATATTAATTTGCTATAGTTAGTAATTTGCGATTGTTAATAATTGTGAACTTTTTAATAACCGGATAGTATTATACACAGATAATCCATGCCGTCTGCCGATCCTTCTCTCCATCCAGCAGTGGGAGGTACGCGGCACGGATGACAAAAAATGACAAAACGGTACTAGTTACCATTTTGTAGATTCTTTCATCGTTGCCAAACTGATTATAAACTACTTCCTACGGAAAACTCAAATAAAAAAATTATTTATTCACGAAGATGGTAGATATTAGTGATTGCGCTGACATTAGCCAGTGATGTCGTTGATGATCTTTTTCGGTAAATCATGTAGAGCCAATCAGGCTTGAAATACTTAGACAATGTCTAGCTCTAAATATGTTTTGACTTGCCTTGTGCCGTCTGTCAGTCCTCCTCTGCATCCAGCGGTAAGAGGTACCTGACACTAATGAGTTAAAACAATAACGAAACGGTACTAGCTTTCGTTTTGTCGATTCATTCGTGGCTGCCAAACTGATGCTAATAATATTTTTAAATATTGTAACAATATAATATCAAAATATTTTTATATTTATAAAAGTAAAGGCTATATCAAAAAACTTTTATATCGTTTTTAGACATACACTGGTGTAAATTCACATCATTAAATAATTTAATTTACGTAAAAATTTAAAATTGATTCAAAGAATTTTCAAATCTACAAAATTTAATGATTACAAACAAAAGAATCTTTAGAAATACGAATGAGAGCTGAGAATTGATCTGGTTTTTAAAAAAAGTCACCTAGCAAAAAGTTATTATTGCTTTAGTTTACGATGAGATCGTTAGTTCGCTTTATGCAATTAGTGACACCCTTCGGTTAATTGCAAGACCGCGTTTAATCCGTATAATTTACATTTAATCAAAAGTGAATTGTAGCTGTTGAAATCCAACTTTTAGCGTTCATGATTCATTACTGAAATCCTTTTAGTAAATCACTTTTGGATTCATTTAAATTATATTAATTTTTAATAAATAATATTTTTAATTAATATTAATATGATTAGGATTTAATCAGAAAAAAATGTTTTGTTTCTGATGATGCTTGCAACATCAATAAGCAACACATTTATTCAAGTAGCCTCGTTCTTAATAAATCCGATATTAATGATAAAGAAAGTAAATATCTAGATATGAACATTAAATTAACATTAACTAAAACTACTATTAATTTATATCGTAAAGATGACATATTTAAATTTACAAGAAACATATTTTTGCATGAGCATTCATGCATACCATATAATATAAAATATAATACATTAAATAATGAAATTTTAAGAATTGCAACAATATGTAATGATATTGGCTTTCTTCAAAATCATTTAAATAATTTAATAGATACATATTTTAAACTAGGTTACTATAAAAATAACATCAAGCAGAAAATAGTAAAATATATAAATCAACACAATAATATTAAAAATAAATTTAAACTCTTAAGTGGCAAATTTTATGGATGGATAATAAATAATATACTTTGTATTAGAATAAGATACTAGATAGTTTTATCAGAGGAAATACATCATTAGCATGTATTTGGCCCCGCTGCTATGTTGGGTAGAGGAGTTAGGGGCCGAAACCTGATAGCATAGCAGTTCCTCCTGATGACCTCTAATTCTTATTCTGATACAACGTCTGTTATTTATTAGTCAATTCATAAAAATGACGTTTATTTTAAATTTTATTTTTTATTTTTATTTTTTAACTTGATTAAAATTATAGAAAATCTAAAAACAATTATTAATTTTATTATTTAATTATTAAATTTTGATTTAGCATTATTATGTTTTGTTTATTTTATAATTATATTAAATACGTAGACTCAGTTAGCCTATTTGAAAAAGGGTACAAAAAGGTATAAAATTGAATCAGATAATAAAACTATACCTAAATGATTTTAATGTAAATCCAACATATGAACGTAGTGAGTTGAGTTTAGAAACAATTATTACAAGTCATTGTTCTATAATGGATAAAAAGGGTATAAAGGTTGAATCAGATAATAAAACTATACCTATATTATATTGGAATCCAAAATTACATAAAAATCAGTTAGATAAAAATCAGACTCAGTTAGCTGATTTAATTTACTATAAAATTCCAAATTTGAAAAATATTCATAAATTATTAATATTTTACATTATTAACATTATTTAAAATATATAAGCTTCTCTTCTGTTTTGTAGGAAAGTTTAGGAAAGTTTTTTAAAAAGGAAAGTTTTTTAATGTGGCAAGTTTTTTAATGCACACAGACTGTGTGCTTACAAGCCCACGAAAGATAAACAGATTAAAAAATTTACTCGTTTAGTAGCATCGATTTTAGCTGCTTTTTGAAAAATCGGAGTGAGAATGATGATCACAGATGATTAGGTAAGGAATTCCAAAGGAGAGGAGCAGCGATATGTAGGGATCGACGGCCGAAGTTGGTTGAGTGAATAGGTACGTGTAGCAGAAGAGAATCACAGGAACGTAGGTGAGTAGAAAGATAGCGAGATTCACTTAGAGTTGGCAGATAAAGATAAGAAGGAGAATTACAATGGAGAAGGCGATAAGTCAGGCAAAGCAGACGAAAACGAACGCGATGTTCAATACTTAGTCATCCAAGTTTTGATAAATAGCAGATATATGATCGAATTTACGAAGTCGAAAAAAGATGCGCACCGCAGTGTTAATGAGGCGTTGAAGAGGTTTAAGGGATGACTTTGAAGAGAAAACGAGAAGGCTAAGACAGTAATCAATACGTGGGAAAAGAAGGGAGGAGATAAGAGATTTACATGAACTAAAATCTAGAGAATTTCTGACGAGACGAATATCACGGAGAAGAAGATTTGAAGACCTAGTTTTATCACGAATGAAGGGATCGAGATGCAGGTTATTGTCGAAGTGAATACCTAGAAATACTAGTTTATCTACAGCAGGAATAATTGTGGTCTGAAGATACAGAGATGGAGGAATAAAGGAAACAGTCGAGAGTAAAATCCATAACACTTTAGATTTGGTAGGATTTAGGGACATGCGCAAAGAAATTTAATGTTCTGATAGAGCACGAAGACAATTAGATGCGGATACGAAACGTTGGCTTAGGGAATGAGGAGACGAATGAGAATAAAGAAGTATATCATCAACGTACTGCATTACCCTGAAGCAGAATTTACTAGTTATACAAGATAAATCTCCAAGAAGAAGCGTAAATAGAATAGGGCCAAATACAGAACCTTGAGAAACACCACAAGGGAGAGAAGATAGAGGAGAACACATTGAATTAGAATGTACAGAAAATAATCGATCGGAGAGATACGAAGAAAATCAAGCCAAGGTGGACGAAGAGAAACCATAGTGATAGCGAAGACGAAAAAGAAGGATTTTGTGATCGACAATGTCGAATGCAGATGAAAGATCGAGCGATATTATCACACTACACAGTTCTTTGTCACGAGCGGAGAGCAGATCAGAAAATACTTTATGACATGCTAGTTCGTCGAATGATTAAAGCGGATAACCTATTAAACAGAAAGGTAGAGCTGCGATGAAGAGAGATACTTGTTTATCTGATCTAAGACAAGGTGTTCAAGAATTTTAGATAAGGTTGGTAGAATTGATATTGGGCGATAAGATGAAGGAAGAGAGGGGTCAAGAGAGGGCTTTTTAAGTAGGGGACGAACAATGGACGTTTTCCAAAGGACAGGAAATATTCCATTCACTATTGACGAGTTAAAGAGGCTGGTAAGGAAAGGTGTGAAGTCTGTTGACAACAATTTGAGAATTCGAGTAGGGATGGGATCGGCAGGAGAGGACTTACAAGTTTACGAAATAAGAAGGCAAGATACCTCATCTTCAGATACCGCAAGTAGATAAAAGAGCTCAGGGATACGAACAGACGAGATACAATAAATTTGTGGAAGGACGATGATCGAATCGATTAGAGAAACAGTTTTTGAAATTAGGTAATCGGAGAATTGAGAAGGATCAAGAGTGGAGGTGACAGAGGAACGAGAAAGTAGAGAATTAAGAGTTTTCCATTTAGTTCGAGAGTCATTAGCGGAAGCCAGTTTGCTTCGCCAAAAACTATGTGCCTTAGAACGCAGAAGTTGCCTATGCGAACGACGAAGAGCAAATAATTGGTTACGATAAAAGGATGAATCAAGTTCTGAAGATAGTCTGAGATAACGATGATAAGTTCTGAAAGAACGACGCAGGAGGCGTTTTGAAGTCACACACTCAGAGTCGAACCATGTTGCACGATAGTGACGTGATTGAACACAAGTTTTAAACTTAATTATTATATTAATATTAT